>JASCZI010241675.1:93345-112342 GCA_036250425.1 Stylosanthes scabra
TTCGTCTTTGACATGTATAGCACAGCATATACACCACATTGGCACTTAGGCGCCACACCTTCCTTGTCTTCTATCCCCTTCGGTGAGAATACACCTTGCGTCGACGAGGATGACCTCGCCGATCTCCCAGCCCCTCCGCCGGCGCTTCCAATCGACCCTGACGAAACCCTGTCGCAATCCATCAATGTTGATTCTCGGGTCAGGGTGATGCACCTATCAAATTGATTTGGGAACCAAAACCCTAATTCGAAAATGCTTTATCCCAATTTCTGTCACAAGCAAAACGGCTGCGTTTTGGGCCAAGGGTCCACTAACGGGCTTGCTTTGTCCACATCAGCCCTGTTAACAGCCAACTAATCACTTCGCAAAACGGGCACGTGAGGCACACTTACGGAAGGGCAGGGATGTCTAGATTTCTTGAGGGTCAGGGGCATTGAGGTATTTCCATAACTTCGGGGTTATGTTTGTCGACATATAAAAACGTCAGGGGTAAATTTGTCTTTTTCCCTTATATAAATTTAGCTAACATGCGTCACACTATTATTAAATGTTTTGCACCAAAAAAGTGAAAATTTTAAATATTTTACCTTAATAAATACTCTTAGAATCAACAGTTGTACAACACAGCCGAAAAACTAGCTCATGCTATGAGAATTGCTTATTCGAGTAAAAGTAGGATTTATATAATAAATACATTAAAAGTTTAAATTATATACTTTTTTCTAAAAAAAATTCTTAATTAATAACATTAACACTGATTTAAGGCCTATATTAACTAAGGACTAAATCCTATTCACCATGGAACTTGAATAGTCTCTTGATTTGTGTACCTTGATTAAGTGGGTTTTAGAACAATTAGCCCGGAAAAAAACCTTAGAATTGCCTTTTGGAGTTTATATTTTAATTTTCAATTTGGAATATTGTTTATTCATTTTTATTTTTTTTTTGAGAAAAAGATGGAATAATAAGTAAGATATGGTATTCTATTGGTGGGAAAGACAACAAATTGTATCATATAAATTATATAATATAGTAAAATATTATATATTGCAGTGTGTTTAAATCTAGTTTATACATATATTTAATTAAACGGTAATTTAAAATATGTGGTTTAATCAGTGACTAATATTTTGATGGAGTTAATTACTAGTTCAATTATGATAATTATCATTAATTTTTATTTATTACTAGTTCCTTTTATATGCAGCAATCTAAGCAAACCAATAACCGGTACCAAACTCTTAAATTCGCAACCTAATTTTTTTTAAAACGTTGACAAAAATTCTAAAAGCTTAAAATGAAGGACTTTGTATTGGAAAACAAGATTTTCAAAAAATTCTTAAAAAGTTAAGGAATGAGAGGTAATTTTGTAAAAAGATCGATATTAAAAAGTTTAAAGAATATTAGGAACAAATTTGAACAATAAAACAACTTAAAAATTATTTTGTTTTACAGCTCAAATGTTAAAAGGCCAAAATTATTCTTCTCACTCCCATGTTAAAAAGTTTGCTAGTTCATACTACAAGGGAAAAAATTGCTAGTTCATGTAAAGGATTATTAATCTCCTCTGAAATAAAAAAAAATGGTAAACTAATAGAGTAATAACCCAATTAGCTTTAATTCATAGTGAAACTCATGCCGCACAATAAGGTTTTGGTTCCGTTGGTTATATCTTTCTTCTTGCAATAGGTGCACCTGGATTCGAAATTTGACGAAGGTCAAGTAGTAAATTTATACAAGAGCCCATAATGTTGTATGTATGAGTATAAAGTGTGTGTTTGTGATGTAAAAAAAAAAAAAAAAAAACCTAATCCGTGATATGACTCATCAATCACCGGCATTTATTGAAAGAAACTACTAAGTAGTTGACATGTTAGACAAGCATACAAGGCAACCGCGGATTCATGGCTAATTATATCACTCCTTTAATGGCATCAGCATGTTCCATTTAGTCCACAAGTACCTAATACATTTTCCCGACATTGCAAACCCATCATGAAAATAAAAGAATTTTATGTCTATATCGACGAAAGAAGTTTGCTTACATTCTAAGAGACTGAGCTTTCCTTATTGTGGTTGACACTAAAAACATGGACATGGTGGCAGCAAGACATCTTGTGTACATCGTGTTTGAGATTGAGAGTACAGTTCATGTACATGCCAGACACGGACAAGATTCCTCGTCTCATGCTTGACGGTCAGAGATAAGTTATCACCGGCGAATTAGTAAAGCTTGTAAATTACTCCTGCTTCTGGTACAACCTTCGGTAGATTTTCGCGCCTTCGTATTCTGCATGAATCTCTCTCTCAGTCCTGATCCCCATTGGATTGCTTAACAACCACCCTTCACTATCACATGACATATCCGCATTCAATGTATCAATGTGTTTGAGCAAGTCAACTTCGTCGAACTGATCTCTCATGTCAAGTGCCATTTCAAGCACGTCGGACTGTACAAACACCTGCCATAATACAACAGGGTAAATTTCAGCAAAAAGCAACCGAAATAACTGCAAAGGTCACAGTGAAAAAACTACTGTTAACATATTAAGAAAAGAGTTGGGATGTGTGAATGTTAGTCAGAACCAGGAAGCATGGTGGCTTCTTGAAGCCTCATCACCAGATTAACATATACATTTACCAATTTAGGTAAACGATCAATCAAGAGAAAGCAGAATTAAAAAGAAAAAATATATACCTGTCCTCCAGGCATTAGATTATCTACAATAGCACCAACCAATGGCTTCTGCAGAACTCTCCTTTTATGATGTCTTTTCTTGAAATGTGGGTCAGGACACTGTATTCATGGGCCAAACAAAATCGCAATTATGAGGCCTTCTAATACAAAATTGAAAATTCCTTTAAAAAATTTGTCAGAGACAAGAAGCAGAAAAGTTAAAAAAAAAAAAAAAAGGTGAAGGCAGCTTGCTTAAGACAGACACAAATGTATGTCTTAGAAACTATTCCTATTATAAACTCACCAAAACTGAAACTAACTGCAAGGGCCCAGGATATGCTTCTACCAACTGCTTGAAAGAAATCGTGGCATTTGCAAACAAGAAATGTCTGCATTTCAGTGTAATGGTCAATATTCTGTTGTCGATAAATACAAACGTGTATTTGATTTACTTGACCGTCTAAATGAAGTTAAGGACAGTACATGTTATCAAGACCCAGATCTTTGACCCATATCGCAGCATGCTTGACGAGCTACACATGAAAGAGTTACATAATTAGCACGAGTAGATATCCTTATGATTGAAGTTTGGTGGCGCCCCCTGGGGGTTCACAAAACAGCAAAGAAATGACAAAAGAAATTCAAAATTTACTGAAAGGGAATAATAATCAAGGGAATTAGAATTTAGAACAAAACGTAACAGATTTTTGTACCTTTCTCCGTATTTCCAATCCCAAATAGTTTCTCACTTTTGGATTCCTTTTAGCAAGCCACATAAGAAACCTGCCACTACCTAATGTTATTTACAATAACAGACGAAATACATGAGTATATGTCCCACATGCAGTGAAATGTCAATGTGGTTACTTCAAAAGGATTAAAAGAAATGCATGGTCTTAGACTCCGAAGAAAAAAGACATAATGAAAAACAAGTTCTGAATTGTATTAAGATGATATGGGAAAAGAAAAGAGTCAATGAAAATAAGTTATATGAACTAGAACACGAGATTTTGGTTCGAATTCAATATATATCATGACAGCTGAAATCCAACTTCAGCAATACATCATGTAATAAGAAAACTGCCATTGTTAGCATACATGATCCATACTAGCAGTTAACAAGCATATATAAATGCATATGATAGATTTAAAGTTTGTCATCTACCGCATCCAATATCCACCATGAGCGGCAACGTTGGATCCGCAAAGACCTGGTTCCAGTCTGGTACTTGTGCAGGTACCTATTAAGAAAAAGGAACCACTATATAGTAGAAAGCCGAAATGTCCTACAATGCATGGCATCATGATTTATCAAATTTAACACCCAACGCATGATTCAGAAACTAGTTATCCCTGATTTTTGTGTGTAGTTCTTATCAACATATTAATAAAATTATTGTTATTAGTTATGATAGGGAAAAAGGCTCCACTAAAGTCTATTTTTATCTAAAAATGAGTAATGAGGATCTATCTACCAGTGGTTCAATAAAATGCATTGTAATATATTGATAGAACTGAATTAAATTTCACTATGATTTGAATTATTTTGTTTGAAACAAAATCAATAAATATAAAATCATCAAATGGAGCATTTCAATTTATTCAAATTCACTAACATTAACATAAAATCATTAACTAACCGAGAAAGAAGAACTCAGGGGATTAACATGTTGCCTTATCCTAACATGACCAAGATCCTGAAAAGAAAAATGAAAACAAGAAACACAGATTAAGAATGTAGCTTCCAATTAACATAACAGGAAGCAAGTATGAATTAACAATAAGAAGAAGAAGAAGTTACCAAGTTGTAAGAGAGATTGAGGTCAGAATATTCCAATGCAACCAAGTCAGGGCTACGGGGAACATGATGAGATTCTTGTTGCTGTTCTTGTTCGTAAGGCTCTGCTGCTACCACTTGAGAGGAAGAAGACACGTGGCAGAATGAGAGAGGATAATAACGAGGGCAAGAGGGAACTGCAAGAAAGGGTAACGCCACGGAAGAAGAAGAAGAAGGGCGACTCCGAAAAGCACGACAGCTGTTGTGATAAAACTGTAATCTCAAGAAACGGCAGCAAGCCATTTTTGTTTATCACTCACTCTCTTTCCCTTCTTCCCTGTTAAAATGCTGTATGCTTCTTCAGAGTTCAGTGTCACCGGTTCAGTTAAACGGGTCAAATTCTTTTGGGTCGGATCACCCCTCCGAAAAAAAGACATTTATGCCCCTAATTTTTTAAAAATTATACAAATTCATTCCAACTTTTTTGTAAAATATTTAACAATTCCTTACCTTTGTAAAAAGGTACAATCAAGTCCTTCCATTAGTTTAATTAACTACAAAAAATGAAAATTGCTAATGGAATTTCTTATAAAATCACTTTCATAATGTAAAATGAGAATCACAAACGTTTCCTTTAACAGCTATATAAGTAATTTATGTTTCTTTTAACTGAGTCAAATTAACAAAGGGACTTGATTATATTGTTTTTTAAAAAGTCAGAAGTTGTTAATTGTTTAGCAAAAGTTAAGGGTAAATTTGGTCAATTTTTAAAAAATCAGAGACATAAATGTTCTTTTCTCTAAGCTATAAGTTGGCTGATGAGGTTAAGTTCTAAAAAAATAACTTATACAAATTGGCATTAAACGAGTGCCTCCCGAGAATGGGAATGAAATTTGCATAGTTTAGTTTTAAATTAATCTCTCAAGTTATGTTAGAGTTTCATATTGGTCCCTAAAATTTTAAGTTACCCAAACTGGTGGTCCTCAAAGTTTAGAAACATGACTCAAATTAGTTCCTGAGTTGATTTTCGCGACTTAAATCATTAACAGCGATCACCTGGGATCAACGCAAAACTACTATGTTTCATTGCGATACTAATTTATGCATTAAAAGACGTTATTTGGGTTTATATGCCGGAGAAAAAAAATTCATAGACATGTGTTTATACGTAATTTAAGACATAAATGAGCAATGAAATGAAAGACAGTGGTTTTGCACTTATTCCACGTGACAGTCGTCATTTGCAATTTCTCAACGGTTTAGTCATGAAAATTGTCTCAAAGACTGACTTAAGTCACTTGTCTAAATTGTGCGGACTAATTTTGATTATTTAAAACTTTAGGAACCAATACAAGGCTCGAGTGTAATTCTAAGACCAATTTGAGGCTAAACTCGAAGTTTGACCATTGGGGAATGTTGCTCACCTTTTTTTTGAGGTATCCGAAAAACTAGTTATTACTTATTAGGTTTTTAGCGGGTTGATACCTGATGCACACAAAATAATTCTTGAAAGGATAAAAGATAAATATACCCCTAACCTTTTTAAAATTCGACAAAAATACTCCCACTCTGCTGAAATACCTAAATGCTCTCAACTTTTGAAAAAAGTGGATATTACTACCCCTCCGTTGGTCTAACCCATGTATGACCATTATAAAGGTGTGTAATGTTGCTGTCAATGCCGCCTAACAGGCTATAACGAAGCCACGCTATACAAACCAGGCTCGTAATGGACATTAGACAACAAAACGAAGTTGTTACCCCTCTTTTACATGAACCCTTTGAAATTAGGATTTCATTGCCTCACAGGAACTGACTTTGTTTTGCTGTCTAATACCAATTATAAGCCTGGTGTTTACAACGTGGCTTCGTTACGGTCAGCTAGGCGTCGTTAACAGTCGTATCGCGCGCCTTCATAGTGGTACGTGGATTAGATCAGTGGAGGGATAGTCGTGTCTACTTTTCTCAAAGGTTTGGAACAAAGTGGAGGGTATTTTAGCAAAGTGGAGGGTATTTTTGTCCAATTTAAAAAATCAAGGATATATTTGCCTTTTACGCATCTTGAAATATTTAAAAAAATATGTGGAAAATTTCATATTACAAATTTACCCTTTCCTTCGTCTAACCCTATTTCCCCCCTTTCTGCTCAAATAACGTAAACTGCAACTGAGGAGCGAGGCCAGCTGAGGTCCTTGGAGCTCTTGAAGCCAGCCACACCGCCGCTCGTCACCGTGCCTTTGCCGCCTCTCGTCACCGCGCCGTTGCCGCAGTGCACCATCACCCCCTCAATTCGTGTGCGACTTCTCGCAGGAGGCAGGTTTTGTTCATCTTCGATCTTTGTGATTCCAGATTTTGTAAGTCGCTCTTCTGTACTTCTGAAATTTGACCTAAATAATTGTATTTCCATTTACTTTATTGGTTTTTGGTTTCGACAGTTTCAATGGCGGAATCAGAGAATGTTGAAGGTTACAGGCCTGCTCCGGATTATGAGGAAGATAGGAGAAGTGCACTCGTTGATCTTGAGATGAACGACTCCACTGAGCTTTGGCTCATTAAGTTACCATTTTCAACTGTAAATTTTGATTCTTTTCTTTCAATTGCTATGATTATAGGATTGCTTGGTGTTATGACTATTGCTTTCAGTTTGGATTTTCTTTTCTTTTTAACAATATTCCTGATTAAGCTGGAACTGTTATTTTGTTTTTTAATTTGGTTTTGTGTTAGTTTCCATTTGTGAAGTTAAAAAATTTTCAGTACTTTTTTTTCCCAGTAGTTTCTGAAAGTTCAGTAAGGTGTGTGGAATGAGAAATATGTGTTTGGTTGTATGCTGCTGGGGCATATAATGTGTTCCCTGAACATATTCAGGACCATCTCTTTTCATGTATAATGTTACAATAGTGCAAAAACTAGAAGAGTAGTGAATGTGGATGTTAGCAAAATGAGAAAGATCAAAGATGTAATTCATTTTTGTCTTTGCTTGTGTTTGATTATCAATAATACTAGGTGTACACCTATTTTGCCCAACCAAGTCTAACCAAGTTATTTATTTTATGCCAAATGGAAGACTATTTTGATGTCAAATAAAAGTTTGTTTCGGTGCTATTTTTTGTGCTATTTGACACTGAAATGGTCCTCTATTTAGCATTGAAATAAATGACTTGGTTAACCAAAATAGGTTTACACATAGCATTACCGATTTATTATAACATATCAGGATGTGACCTTGATTGTATATAGTTCCATTCCATTCAAAAGAGTTGTTATCTGTGGTGATTGTATAATCAGTGTTGAATCTTATTTTTGATATGGTCATGTTGACTGGGATATCGTATCTGAGATTTTTTTTTTTAAAAGGTATCATCCCACCGAAGTAGTATGGAGAATATGTTATCCGAGATTGATGGGGAGGAATTGTCTTTCAACCTTCATGGTGATGGAAAACTTGCCAGCTTTGAGGATTCATCCGGTAAGTAATGAATCAACTGTGACATCAATACCATACTCTCTTTTTCAATGACTGCATTTTGATTTCTGAGATGGCATATTGCATAGTTTATAATGATTGTGAGATTAAGATATGACCTCTGCCTTGTAAGTGCTTTAACTTTTGTGTTTGTGTCACTACATTGGCAGAGAAAATATATGATTTTGTCAGCTACCCTTCCCAGGAGCCAGATGAAGTGGTTTTTGTTCCCTCTCCTACCGAACCGAAAATCGGTATGCTTCCAAGATTTTTAACATCCCTTCACTATGTTGTTCAATATTTTCGCATGGTTCTGGCTTTCATTTTCAGTTTCACTCCTTGTTGAAGATGTTATATTTTAATATTCAACCACTTTAAATGTCGCATCTTGCAAGACTGAGTGACTGCTGTGGATGTAATTTTCTTATGGTTCTCTCTGTATCTAAACAGCTGGAAAGATTTCACGGCGAGTATCCATTGTACATTACCCAGATCCTAAAGAATTTGAAGAACGCAAGCTCTCTGCAAAACATGCACATCAAAATTCTTCAGGAGTCGCTAAGACAACTTCGTCCCGATATTTCTCAACGCAGATATCTGGTCGTGCAGGTTCTTCGAAAGGTAGCAGGAAAAGCTCCGTTTCTCAGGTTAGTGAGCCATCAAATGCTACAGAAGCAAGACTTAAGTCTCTTAAAGAACGCGCCAGTGGAAAGAAAGCATCCGAGCACTCCCATGGTAATAGCACCGGCTTTTCCGGCATGTCCTCCGATCATTCTGATGGAGGAAAATCAAAGAGGAGAAAGCTTGATGAATAATGTTTTTGTTCTCCTCTTTATTAACTGCAATAGTAGTATGACATTCAAATGTTGCATTTACATTGACCTTTAAAAGGTTTGAAAATGAGGTACTTAAGTTGTGTTTGTTATAGTTGGGCAGTAGAATTTTTGCACACTCTTTATTGCCCTTCTTACATTAGAACGCCTATATTAATTTGTTCAACTATTTTGGTTAATCGGTGTAAAAAAATTTGGTAATCTTTGTTTTTAATAGTTTAAAGAAAGTAGAAGTGAAGCTGTGAGGAAGAGAATGATTGATTCTTGTCGCTCAAATACAAAGTGGGTATTAATTCTTACTTTTTCCTTTTGAATTTTTTTTAGTTTTTGAATTAATTTATGAGTATCATTATATATTGTATAAACTATTTATAACTCGTAAAAATGTAAACATTAGCATATATTTATGTTTTTTCGTGTAAAAAATATTGTGTGCAGAGATATATAATTGTACATGTAGTATTGTCATTATTTTTTATCATGTTCTCGAAATCTTTATTTCACATCTCTTCCCAGTTCTATTTTCCAGGTCAGCATTATAATTTCACAATTCACATCTTTGTAATTTTAACTCTGCCCCTTGATTTACAGCTTTTCGATAACTTACTAATTGTCATACACATACCAAAACAAAAATAAAAATAAAAATGCACAGATAGACTAAGATTTATTTTATGTTTTAATATGTATCATTCTTGTTCAATATATATTTTTTGTTGGGCAGTATTTTTGTTCAATATTTAAGACAGAGAAACGCGGCAAGGCCTAGGGATGCAAAAAATAAAAAAACGCCAGAAAGAATAACCGCGGAAATTCTTGGTTAATTTGGTTAATTTATTGAATTTAGTTTTGATACATGTTTGGTATAAAATAATTTTATATTTTATATATACATCTAAAGATATCACATTGAGGTAGTAAAAATATACAAAGAAAAGAATGTAACTGAACAATTATACAAAAAGTTTTTAGTTTGTCAAAATGAAACCCAAAATTTTTTAAAAAATATATTCTTTTGTGTCCCTAAGTTATTTATTTATTTATTTGGTATTCAAACCTTAATTTATTTTTTTTTCTCACGATATTTCTCAGCCACGAGTTAAGGATTAATTCGTCGTAGATCGGAGCTTCATTTAAGGATTTGTCATTGGCTAATGAATTGCTATATGCACAATGCGAGATTCGAAAATCCTGATTTATTTTCGTATTTAAAAAAAAGTTTAGCTAACGTGTGCCCTAAGGTCACATGATAAAATTATAATTTAAGAAATTTTTATTGGGAATATAAAAAATTTAAAGTTTCAATACATTTATTTTGTATTCATTAAATGTAAACATTTAAAACTTAAGCTTAGATAAACCCTAAAAAAAAACCCTAATTTATTTTGGTTAATTTTTGCATGATTATATGTATTTTTTTTTCTTTTGGTATTGCACAATTATATTAATAAACACAGAAAGCAGAAGCCGCTGAACAAAAAGAAGATGGCTCATAATAATATGGAAACAAAAATCGTGTGTGATATGTTAAGGAAAAACACGGCCCATTCATCTTATCTTATTTGTAAGCGGCAGGTGAAGGGTAGAGAAGGCTAATCCTGATTTGTGAAATGGCGAAGAAAGGGAAGAAGCAGCTGATGACGTCAGCGCCATGGAGGGGCGACGATAACACTGAATCAGAGTTCCAAGACGCTAAGCTCAAAGTCACCACCCAGCCCGGTAACGGCACTTCTACCATGCACGTCCCTCGCTCCAAGTCCCACAACCATCACCACCACCACCACCACGACGGCGACGATTCCATCGAGATTGACCCTGAGCTTCGCTACAGTTTCCACCGCAACTTTCAGGTTTACTTGTTTCCCCTCTTTTCTGATATTATGGAATTAAATCAAGTATTTAGTTGTTTCCTTCTTGATTGTGCATCTGATTTTCCTCAACCTAAGTTTCGAATGTAATTTAATTTAAGTGTTGTAATGCAGTTTCTGCAACGGGTTTTTAGCATCGACACTCTGGTGAAACCCCTTCCTCCTGCCATGGCATACGATGTCTCTCGCAACTTGAGCTTCTTCACTCGCATCTTCACGCAATTCTTTGGTATGTTAAGAGTTAGTGGACATTTATCTTTAGTTGAGGATTAAATGGAAACACAATGCAGAGAATCAAAACTCTACCAATTATTTTCAGGATTGCTTATTGAATATAGCAACATATAAGTTTTAATTCCCTTCTGCTCTCCTAGCTTCAGCTTTTTGTGCTTCCTAGGTTCCCGTAACAGCTTAATTGAACCTTTTTCTTTATAATAGGCCTTCAGAAAAGATAACAAAACTTCCCATGAAGCGACGACAAAACTAACCATGAACGATGGGAAAAAGTTTTCTAGCCAGGAAAGACGAAGCTCCGTTTATCCAAACTACCCAAATCTCCCGTTAACTGGCCATTAACTTTTGGGTAGTTTTGAGAAACGGAGCTCATAAATTCTTTTCCTTCGTTCAGGGATAGTTTTGTAGGCGACTGAATCTTACTTTCTTGGGTAGTTTTAGTATTGTTTCCATACGCCTTCGGGCTTTAGTTATAAAGATTCTCTCAACTATATGTGTACTCTCAACTATGCTTAGATGGATGGCATGATTAGGAATGATTGCATTAGAGAGAGTTGGGGCGCAAACCATAGATACAGCGAACATGATAGAATCTTCTTTAAACACGTATATGATCTATGTTATAGCACTGTTGTATCGTTTAATCCATGTAGCTGACACTATCTAATGGGATAACACTTATTTGTTGCTAACTTGTTATTGTTGTTGCATCTTAACTATATATCATCGAAGTTGATTAGGTGAGATTTCAGTCTCATTTAGCATTTAACGAAAGTAATTTCTTAATAGCCAAAAATCTAGAAAGTTCTGATATTATAGAGACGGGTTCACCATGAACCCTACAAATGGCATGATACAATCTGTTTAATGATTACTTACAAGTATGTTAATATCATGCTATGTGAAGACTTCATGGTGAACTGAAGTCTATAGTATGATTATTATCATTGTCAAAATCAAGTTACTGGTGACAATCCTGCTCTGTTAACAGGACTATTATACTTTGGTTATCTTGGAAACCAAGTATTTGTTAACTGGGTAGAACAAATATCCATAAAGCCTGAGATTTTGATCCCTTTTGTTAATATGGTTGTCACTTAAATAAACTTGCAGATCCTGAAGGTATTGCAAATGCCCAGAAATCGTTGGGCATAGGACGGGAAGAGAAAGCTCGCAATGTTCGCTGAAGAATCCATATCAATGTTATGTTTGTTGATGTACCATTTTTCAAATCAAAGTTTGTTAATCTATAATGGCCCAGAATATCATGTATGAGAATGACTAAATATTTTCTAGTTCGATCAAGTATAATCTACAAAGTTATTTATGCTTGTTTATCATGAAACATAGTTCATGAAATGTTACCAAATTCAGCTTAATTGCATTTCTTTCATTTTCTTTTTTCTTAGCCTACCAATAGGAGCTCCAATTTAAAAATAAATAAAAAAAAAAAACAAAGTTAGCAGCTGTAATCAAATATAAGTTTGTGGTTGTAAGTACTAAGTAGTTATTTCACTTTTTAAGTGAAACGAACTTGTGGAAACTATATATACTCCATTATACCAGCCATTTTAACAATTAATCCAAATAGCAATACTTTCAATCGAAATAGATTTTAAAAAATAAACTCAAATCAATACAATGGAAATTATATCAATTTGCCAATAAGCTACGAAGAATTGTAGCTCATATGGGGTTGTCCTTCACTCTCTCATTTTCTAGTGTTCAATGGCCTAATGGGCAACTATTAGTAGGCAACACTATAAGTGCTTTATTTGGGCGAATTTCTCAAAGATTTTTTTAGAGTTATTTTTTTTTAAGGATCTTTTGTAAAAGTAAAAGTAATTTATGTTTGAATATCATGTAATAATATTTTTTTATTCGTCAATTATATTTGAGTACAACAATATAGAAGTACTTAAAAAGGTTTTTTTTAAAAAAATTTGACTAGTATTTTTATTTTTATTATTTAGACATTTGCCAAAACAAAAAAAAAAAATAAAAAAATATTTTTTATCAATTTTTTTTTTTTTTTTGCAAATAATGCCCAAACAAACTCTAAATATCCTTCACTCTCATTTTCTAGTGTTCAATGACCTAATGTGCAACTATTAGTAGGCAACTACCTTTTAATACATTTCGTGTATAAAGTTATAAAATACAAAAATGTAGATAATTTTAAGAGAGTAATATATACGTGTAAAGATGGAATTTATTTTTTATTTAAAAAAATTCCTTTTTTCATGAACAAAATTCTTTAAAAAAGAAAGCAAGAAAGAAAAAATGATCTTTCTTCTTGGGGCTTTTTTGAAAATGTTGAAAATATTGGGGTGAGCTAGTAATATGATGAGAGTTGAAGGGCGGCAAGTGTCAATTTTGACATTACAATGAACCTTGCGTTGCATTGAAGAAGTGAGGAAGAGAGAAAGAAGAAAAATCGATCCCAATAAAAATGGCGGGGGTTAGGCAGAGTGCAGTGACGACTCTCCCAACCATCATTCGAAGTCTCCGAAAGGAGCCATTGAAGCCTCAAAACCATTCTTTGCCTTCTCTTCGACGCGCTTTTTCTCTCTACGATCAAATTAACCTCATTGACCAAGTTCCCGATGACACCCTCCGATTCCAAGGGTAGGGTTAGGGTTACAGTTACATTCATCATTCGATTCATCTTCATCATGTTGTTGTTGCAAATTTGAATAATTGTTCCTTTTATTGGGGTTGATTTTGTAGGTATACTGAAACAGGGTTTACTGTGAATGGTGTTGAATATGAAGGGAGCTTGCTTTGTGTTGGAAATTTGCTCTTATCTTTGAAAGCAAACAAGTTCTCAGATATCAATGCTAAAAGGTTTTCTTTCTATTCTCTATGTTTGTTCCCTTTGCTTCTGCTTTGGTTGCCCTCGTCCTTTTTAGCCTATGTAATTCTCAAAGGTTTATGATAGAAAGAATTGGTAAATTATGTAATGAGGTAATGTCTATTTTGGTCTTTGAGATTGAGTGGATGAGTCTATAGTCTTTAACTTTAGTGCCTGGAAATGCTTGTGTCTCACAATGTTAGTGTAGTGCTTATGTGAACTGTGACGGCCGGATAACATTGACAGTTAGGTCAATGTGGTGTCTGAAATGGGTGTATATGACTTAATTGGTGTCCATATCAACATTACTCTAACGGATATGAGATGAAAGTTTGGCTAGGACTAATAAGAGTCATGTTTTGAAAGTGGAGGACTTAGTTGATAAATTTAATAAGTCAGGATCAAATAACTTATCCATTCTAATGAGAATTACCTCATTGTATAATAGTTTGTCATTATGAAAAACTTACTCTTGAATCTTCAAGACACTATTTTAATTTATATTTCTTAATGCACTCTTGGAAGAAAATAAAGAAAAGAAAAGTTAAGTAATTTAAGCCCAAAATCATGTATCAGCCAACTTGCACTTTCTTACTTAGGGAAATCGATGCTTGTGAAGTTAGAAACTTAACATCTACTAAACTTGGCACCCTAAAATAATGCAAGCATCATAAAAGAACAACACTCCAAATTGGGTGAAAAATTGTAGTTCCGTATAGAAAGAAACCAACAACATCAACAATCAGCCAAAGAATAACCAATATGGTGACAGACACAGATTAATGAATAAGAAGTTTTCGGATTTGCACATAACCATGCCAACACCAAGTGAAAAATCAGCATGTGTGTAGGTTATCTTTAGATACCAGAAAAGCTTGGTAGACAAGCACTTGCGTGTTAGTGTTCACTGATAACGTTGCAGGAAAAAGATGGTAGCATGATGCATGTGCATGGATTACTTGCATATATCACTCTTGAATATGTAACCCTGATGTCTTGCTTGCTTTTCAGTCTAATGAAATTTCTTTCTTATCCACATATGGCATGGTACCAATACTAAGTACAAATATAGGTAGGGAGTGCAAATTTGCACAAACTAGGGTATGGGTATATGGAGTTACATTACATAAAAATGTACATTCATAAACAATAAAGTGAATTAATCACAAAATAAATGTAACTTAAGTTTTACATTCATGAAAAATATATCTACGAAAATGCAATTTGAAAGGATAAAGTAGTAGTTTGGTACATTTAAAAGCAATCCAAACAATTTGTTTGCATTTTTTTTTTATGAAGACTAATTTGAATTTTGGTAGCATATTCTAATTGAATTATTTAACCATGAAGTAGGCATGAGAATCAAACTAGTGTGGCTGTTGGGTACGATAGCCACTGACTTAGGGGTACCCATGTTTCAGAAGTCCACAATATTTGCTGGACCAACTATTATCTTTTATCTTTGATTTCCACTGCCAATTTAATTTATGTTGCCTTCCATTGTGGTCAATACTCAATACTTATTATTTATACACTATGCTTTATTTTGTCTTATCATCAAACTTGAGAATCAGTTAAACTGATGATGCCCTCTGATAAATGGCAGTGGAATAAAACAGAAGCTATGCATTATAATGTTATAATTCCATATCAACTTGTATTAAGGAATAAGAAAATATATTCTGTTTGTATTGATTAGATGTCTTATTTTGTGCCTTGTTGCAGCTTATCGCTCTTCCAAATTATTCGCCCTATTCCAGGTTAGATTTTTTGGTTTTGTCATCCATTTTGTTGCTTGATTTCCTGCTTTTCCATTTCCTTATCATATCGTCTTTAACTGCACAGCTCAAACTGGAAAGCACCGGGGCAATTTTAGGGGACCCCCTCCCCCAGGCTACCGTTTTCAAATGTCATCCAATAAAATAAACCATGGATTCATTAAATTATCATAACTGTATAAACTGACATATTGTATTTTTCACATATATTGTGCCCCTTAGCTAATCACTTCGACTTGTAATACAAGATACTGCTTTTAGATTTATATAAACTGATGCTTAGACGCAATATATGCAGAGATTTTGATTGTTGGATGTGGAAGATACATTCAACCAGTGCATCCTGAACTCCGTCAATTTGTTCGGTCTACTGGCATGAAGTTGGAAGCTGTTGACTCGGTATGTATGGTTGTAAAATTTGAATGTTTACTTAGTTAAATAGGGTATAAATTTGATTGTATATTTTATTTACCTGTCATCCGCCAGAGGAATGCTGCTTCAACCTACAACATTCTAAATGAGGAAGGTCGTATTGTGGCTGCGGCACTTCTTCCATATGGAGTTTCTTCATGAACCTTGGACTTTTTGCTTCAATTTTCCACATTATCACCATTCAAAGATCTTAGACTAGGTCTTTCGTTGAAAATGCTTTAATTTTACATGTTGAAAGTTCGTTGTGAACTAAGAGCGAGGCCTTTGTTGTTAGCTGACCCGTTCCCGTTGTAATAATAATTAAAATGTATAGACACTTGAACTCAAACAAGCAACTCTGATCTACAGTTAGTGGCTTTTTGATCTTTAATGTGATATCAATTTGCTGGGTTGAAACTTGAAAGGAAAACTGTAAAACTATTTAAAGGGTTTTTGCACTAGAAAATTAAGGATTCAAAACTAACAGTTGTTTTTACGGAAATAAATGCATGAGTTTCACTGAGTTGCATAAAAACCCATACTTTTGAATCTTTAGTCAAGTCATTAGCAAAATCCTTGTTCAAACTTTTGGTGGTGTTGCTGCAGCTATCTTATCACTGTCCTTAATATGTTTTCTTAAGCTTGTCAGATATCAAAATAATGTCACTACAAAGAACAAAGATTAAATGATACAATTGAATAAAATCTGTTATACTGGCAAAATTCCCCATTTTGACTATATGAGTGCGTACTCGAGGGGGAAAAAAATACACATACCATTTCCATTTTGGAGTTCAAAACTGCCAGCAATTTATTTTATAGGCACATAAAACTCCGTAATTGGCTCTCTATAAGGGGTGTTAAACAAAAAAGTTTTATTACAAATTCACTTTACAACTCTTCCTTTCGTTACTGCAGTCTCATATGAAGGATGACCAATACAATTTGTCAATCAATTCCCAGACTGGAATAAGGTTCAATTCCACCCTGACAAAGAAATGAAAAAAAGGAAAAAGTTGCAACATAAATTTACTTCTGCACTACTGTATCTCACACAGACAAACAGAAAAATAACTAAAAAGCTTAATATATAAACAAATTATTACTATTAGTATCATCTTGACCTTTCTTTACTTGTCCAAATGACATTAATCTCTCTTACAATTGAGATTAGTAGTGTGCCCATCAAGGGTACGGAATGCATGGTTTTAGAAAGAGAGGAGTAAGGTTGAACTTCAACAAATCTAAGGGGAGATGAATGAAGTTTACCCAAAAAAGTTGTTTCTTATGGATGGATACATAGAATTTATACACAGAAAAGCAGCACATATGAATTCAATGAAGGAATTCTGTTATACACAATTATACACTAATCTATTAACAAATAAGTAATCTGAAGAATACAAATGTACAAAACGAATGCAAGCATGCAAGTGTTTGAATTGTGAGGGATGTAAGGTACAGTGAAATATAAGATATGCAACCAACATTATTTTACAGAAATATGCTACTCACTGAGCAATCATCATGAACACGCCATACAGTCTCTCCCAGAAGGTTCGCCACTGATAGGACAGTTAGCTGCGGAAAATAATTCTGTTCCGCCACTGGAATTGTATTTGTTATGATGACTTCTTGAAACAAGCCGCTTGACAATCTTTCTATAGCAGGAGGACTGCAAAGGCAAAAATGTTGCACAAGTGAAACTGCTTGGCATCAAACATAAGGTAGGAGCCCAAAATTTTATATTGAACATGAGAACAGTATAGTAAAATTGCTAAGAAAAGCTCTCATTCACTTGTACAAATAGAAGAAACACAAGCAAGAAAACAATAGAGAAACTACAGAACCTGGAAAGGTCTGCATACTACAAGTGTTAGAGAACTCAATTAAAACTTCAAGGACAATCTGATAATACTTGGCTGCAATTGTACATTCACAAAAACTGTGACATGATTAATAGAACATAAAGACCATTATACCTGAAAACAGCATGTGTACTGCATGCATAGACTTCTCTTGCCCCTTCTTGATGCAATAGTGCTGCACCTTTGGAAATGGTTCCTACAGGAAATTTCAAATTTAGTTATAAAGAAGAGAGAGAGAGAGAGATGATCAGAATTAGCTAATTGTCCCATATTTCAGCCAAGAGAAATTATGAAGCGAAACAATCAAGACTCTTAGAAGTACATACAGTCTCATGTCAAGCTCTTGAAAATAATTATAATAAAAGAATGGGTTAAGTAGAGAACCAGACAAGTAACTATTTTCATCTTTAACATGCATTATGTTATACTCAAAATAAGCCATTTAAATTATAGCATCAACTTTTGAGGCAATAGTTTAATTGATTAAGGTATAAAACTATTGGGGTTGCCAAACAAGTTTGACACAAACTCACCAGCTGTATCAATCATGTCGTCTACCATCACAGCTACCTTTCCTTTTACATCACCTATCAAATTCATAACCTGGAAATGAATTTTACCAATCAGAAATTCGGAATGCCTTAAAGGTGCTTCAGTTTAGCACTTCATAAGAATAAGCTTTAGCTAGAACTTTAAAAGCAACGAAAGTTGTCATGACTCAGATTAGGCAGTGGTTCAAAACCCATACCAAATTAACCATACTAGCAATGAACTGGTTTTGTTACAGGTTTGGGTTTTATTGCATAACCATTTGGTAACAAAGGCTCCTATAACTATTACCCAAATCATGTGTCATAAACCATCTCTTTCTAGAAGTTCAAGTTTTTTGGTAGAGACATATGAATGACTAACTATAAAAAAAAAAAAAAAAAAGACATATGAATGACTATATATCCAAATATAAAAAAAAATAAATAAAAAAAAAGAGTTAAGAAAAAGTTATTAGTTAAATGTTTTGATTAAGACATCTACATTCTAGAATCAAGAAAAGTACAGGATCACACCTCAGCAACATTATGCCCATGTCGCCTCTTATCAACAATAGCTAAAGGAGCATCAGATAATTTTTTTGCAAAAGCACGTGCTCTAGCAACACCACCAACATCAGGGGAGACAACTACCAAATCATCTGAACATATAGTCTTGCTGGCAAGGTAATCAAGTATAACAGGCT
>JASCZI010241675.1:121012-135881 GCA_036250425.1 Stylosanthes scabra
CTCAATGACATCATGCTGGATTTCTTCCTCCCTAAGGTATGAAGCGATCCGATCAACCGAAACTTTCCCTTGAGCCATGACATTGAGCAAATCAGGTAGGCTGAAAATAGGATCCTGTAGCATTCTAAACGTGGCGAATGCAGATAAGACTCGTCCGGCCGTTAGCTCGATTCCCATTAGCATACAAGCCCAAAAGGTTATCACAGAAATGAATGTAGGTGATCCCCAGAAGATGAAAGCTGAAAGTGCTGCTTGTTGTAATGACTTCAGTAACCAGCCATACTCCACCTTCCTCAATGATTCAAGCCTTTTAAGAAACTCACTATCCCATGCTTGAAGCTTTAAAGTCTTCATGTTTCTCAGAACTTCTGAAGTTGCTTTCATTCTGTCATCTTTGGCCGCCATGATCTTTGCTTGGTACCTTTTCTGTATCTTGGTAAGAGGTATGTTCAGAGTCATCACTGCTAGAGTAGCGGCTAGCGCGGCCATAGAGCCTAATCCAAGATTTGTATGCAAAATGAACACTGCTAAGGAAACTTGTATTGGAAGCATCCAAATCACATTAACATACCAAACAAAATCAGTGATTCTCTGCACATCAACACTCATATAGTTCATTATCTCGCCGCCCGTGTGACTTTGTCGCGATCTATTCGAAAGATGCAGACCCTTCTTGTATATATGAGATATCAACGCTGATCTAAGGCGAAGGCCTAATTGCCTTGCACCGAAAATCCATTGCCTCTGAGTTATTGTCTCAACCATTTTAGCACATAAGAATGCCAGTGAAAGAAGGTACCCTGTCTTCAATCCTTGCTTTTGCTTCTCCCCCAAGAAATCAACAAAGTCAGTGATCAAGTATGGGCCAACATATGAAGCCGAAGCGCATATCACAGCGAAAAGTGCATTGATTGCAGCTTTCTTCCTTGTGAAGTAATAGATTGCCTTGTAAACTGAGGGGTTTGTAGTCCCATCTTTCTCCTTAACCTTCCTAAGGCTCTCATCGAAGGCCGAGGTTAGAAACTCGGCCGAGTCCTTGACATCGACATTAGGAATGTCACTTTGCTCAAGAGGCTTCTTGTAACCAACTTCAAACAATGGATTGAGCCAAGAGAAGTTGATGAGTTGAATCAAAGTAGCCTTTCCATATGGAGATTCCTTTAGAAATTCTGAAGTTTTCCCAGGTTTCGTCTCACTTAGAAGTGGTTCAGTTACTTCACTTTTTTGAACTAACACAATGTCAGTCTTCCCTCTGATTGAAACAACCAATAAGAATGTTGAAGTAACCAAACCAGTGAAATCTGCATATTCTGTTAAACCAATTTGACCCTTTTGGCTAACACTGAAAACTGTGTGAAGTGATGTTCCAAGAATGCACAAAATGAAGCTACAAATCCACCAAGCTCTAAGAATCCAAGGAAAGTAAGAACTTGTTCTTGATGCCTTGCAAATTGCAATTAGACTCACACCCCATGATAGGATTTGAATTGTCTCTGATGCTAAAGACTTGAATTTTGATGTGCATTGAGTCTCATGATTGAAAATGGTGAGTGATAGAAATGCTGCATGAAGAGCTACCATCAAAGTGGTGCAAACTATGCTGATTTGGTAAGCAAAACCATGGCTTGTTGTTGGTATAGTTTGATGAATCATCTCTGAGGGGATTTTGTTATGCTTGTTGATGGGGTTCACATTTTTTTTCCTCAGAAGTTGGAATAACAAGATCAGAAAGAATCCAAATTCCACAGGTAGGATTATATGCTCCAACAAGCATGGTGAATCTAATGGAATCCATGAAGGCAAATTGAGACCTCTAATATCTGTTAACGTTAAAAGCAACAAATTTTTTTCCATAATTTTAGTATCATAACAGCACGTAACCAATAGAATTTCAGTCCATAATTAGCCAATAAAAAAAAAACAAAATTAATCATTCGAAATGGTATAGGACTGATCATTCGAAATAATAAAATATATATCATTTAAAATAACAAAAAGTAGATCATCCAAATTATAGTATTAACTCGATAATAATAATGAATAAGATTGTTGGCTGGTTGTTCCTTAAAAGATATTCTTATTTAATATTTAAATTAGTCTATGAAGTTTTAATTAAATTATTTTGTGTTTGTTACTACTTAACATAATAAGTCGTTATTATATTAAGAGTATTCAAAACTAATTTAACTATTCTAAAGAGACTAAAATAACTAATAAGACGAAAAAAAAAAAAAACTAAAATAACTCAATTGAAATTATATAGACTAAAAAATCACTCCTGTTTATAGTTTCAAGTAGTGCTAAACCGAATAATAATAGAAATAATTTCTTAGTTCAAACATAGGCATGTGATGCATGTACATTGAAATTGATTTTTGTTCAATTATGTATATTTACAGTGAGAGTTGATAGATACTACACTACTTTTTTTTTTTTTTTTTATTCTTTTCTGACAAAAGATAGTAGTACATTTAATAGAGTAAGTGTACAACTAGTATATAAGTTTCATGGAAGTGAAAAAATAGCACTTTCTTTCACCTTTTCTGTTCTTACTTAGTTATTTATGTAAGGTTAAATTAATATGTTTGTGATCGAATTTTTAATTTAGTTCTTATAATATTTTTTCTTTCAATTGGTCCTTATATCATATAAGATTTTATCATAATAGAAATTTAATTACAAACTATAATATGATATATAAACTTAATTTAAAAATATATATAAAAAAATTCAATGAAAATTTCAATAAAATTATCGAGACTAATAAAATAATTAATAATAAATTGGCAGTAAATAAAGTACTTAAATTTTTTTTAGTAAAGGACCTATATTATGAATTTTCAATGGATTTACTTTAACTAAATTAATCATATTTCTTATAATAATTTATTTTTCAAGCCAATATCAGTAAATTAATTTAGTATCCTAGCTGGTAGCTAAAGGTTAATTAAATCTTGATCCACGTTTACAAAAAGCTATCATCCACTACAAAAGTGAACCCCACACTTCACAAAAACATAGCACATTTAAAGAGGATTGATGTTTACACTTTAGAAACTTATAAAAGCTTCAGAGAGAATAATGGCAGAGTTATTATGATATTTAAGAGAAGCATATACTTGACAAAAATTGATCCCTTCTTTATTTGGCCTTAACCTACACTAAGAGAATATTCTCTATCTACACACAGCATATGGTGCCATCAAACATTGGGAACTTCAATAATACCCAGCTACATTTTTTATATGCTATTCTGAAAATTTTCTACACAAATATAATTATAATTTAACTCATAGCATAAAAAATTTTATATGGTCATTTAATTTAGATAATTTTTTAGTAATAAATTAAAAAAAGTAGTTATTTTTTGAATTATTGTATAACAATACAGGATTATTTATTGTCTAAATTTTTTTATACCTATTTTCTTTCAAAAATTATCCTTCATAAAGGGGAATGTTATCTCAATGACTACTTCATCAACACATAGTTTATGAAATGATTTTTGTAACAAAATTTTTACTTTATCTCCTTTATGAATTCATGCTAACATAGTTTATGTTGTGCTAATATATATATTAACATGATTAACAGGCATGATTACCTGCATCGAGTTTATGGAGCTTTTCTTAAGGATTTAATTGAAAATTAGAAATATATACATTACAATTGTAAATAAATTTTGTACTATAATTCAATTTTAAAAGATTATCATTTACTATTAATTATAGTTTTAATTAGCATCATTTGAATAATAATATAAATAAAAGGATAATGCTATTTGAACAAGTGATTTTGGCTAACTAAATTCAATCAAATGATTTATTTTTATACTAAATAGAATATTATTTCGGTATCAAATAGTATAAAAAATTACACATAAATAAAATTCTATTTGACATCGAAATAGTCTTCTATTTAATACAAAAATAAATGACTTGATTAAATTTGGTTGACCAAAATTACTTATTCATATATAATTATTATAAATAAAAAAATGTTGATTAAATAATAGTGTAAACTTTTCATATTGACATTATTACATATCACAATTAAATCTTTATTAATTTTATTTTATTCATTTAAGTCCCATCTTCCAATGCAACATAACTTTCACCAATCCTATTATTAGCCCCATGTTTTTGAATATAATTATTGATAAACATACACAAACTTTATTATTGGTAAAATAAAATAATGAGATAGCATTGGCATCACATCAATAGTTGTCCAAGTGCAAATTAAATTATATACAGAACAAACAAAACCGAAGAAATTAGGGAAAAGTTAAAATAAAGTTATATAGCCGAAAAATAGCTATAACTTTTGTTTTCTTATGAAGTTTTTAAGAAGCAACAAGTACACAAATTTAAATTGATATATATATCCTTGGAAAACAAGGCAACAGCACACAAAATCTAAAATTATATAAAGAAATAAATGAATAATGTACCAAAAATAATAATTATTTTTTTAAGAAAAAAGAAATAAATTATTGAGATCAATGAATCTAAGCAACAGGACAAATATTGGTGGCAGACAGAAACATTATTCATGTGGCTTGGTCATGTAGATTTAATTTCATGACCAATTGTTTTCAAGTTTGTGGAACCTACTAAGAAAGCACTCTTATAGCAAACTAAACCAATTATTATTATTATTATTATTATTATTATTATTATTATTATTATTATTATTCTAATCAAGAGTTTCACTTTGCTTTGTATACGTCGGAAAACAACAAACCTAAATCATATAATTGTTGGAAATATTCTTTTATTATTATATAATGCTCCTACAAAAAATTTAAACATGCATATAATATATGGTTATAATTTTAATATATTTAATTACGTAATACTTTTTTTCCTTTTAGAATGGTGTGAATTTTTCGCATAAATTTTTTTTTATTTATCTTATGCTAAAATTATTTTTTTAGAATACCAAAATAAAATTATAAACTCTGATACTATATTATATTTCTAATATTTTTGCGATATCTATCTTTAAAAATAAAAAATAATAAGATTTCAGAAAATTTTTTTCTTAATTTTTATTACCTTTGATAGAGACTAGTCTGAGGATTATGTAAGAATGAACAAGAGAAGGTCCCACATATTATTAATAGGAAAATGATCATTAACAAGTAGCTCATATATATATATGCTTAAGGCAGAAGAATATGTATGTGGTCCGTACTTCATTATGATATACCTTAGTGGTTGATCTTAATTGATTTTAATTATAAAATATATATATAATGAATATCAACAACTAAAAGTATAGTAACATTAATGTTCTCTGGTATATTTGAAACGTTTTTTATAAGCTTTATTTGGAATGGATACAATTTTTTATGGAACTGGATATTCCTATAAGAAGTGTTTTTAGTATATTCAGGAATGTTCTTGTATTTTTAGCAGTTGATCTTAATTATAAAATATATATATGATTAAGATCAACGACTAAAAATACAATAACATCTATGTTCCCAGGTATACTCGAAATGTTTCCATTCGTATATATTACGGATACTTCTGATGTAATTAAAAATAAATATATATTAAAAAAATAGAAAAATAAAACATAGGAATTATGAATTTTTTTTAGGATAATGTTATTTGAACAAGTGGTTTTAGCCAATTAAGTGCAATCAAGTGATTTATTTCTATGTTAAATAGAATATTATTTTAGTGTCAAATAGTATAAAAAGTGCACCTAAATAAAGTTTTATTTGACACTAAAATTGTTTTCTATTTAGCATAAAAATAAATTACTTAATTGTACTTAGTTGGCCAAAATCACTTGTTCACTTAGAATTATTGTTTTTATTATATATGCGCCCCTTCGCTACAACGAAAAAAATAGAGTTTAAATATATATACTTTAAAAATATTAGTAATATATAATCAATTAGTAGTGGCTGTAAAGTTTTAGTTAATTTTAGTTAATCCTTAAAATCTTCATCATAACAATGAACATAGCTAGCTCTTTGATTCCTTATTCACAGTCTTGTCTTATTAGATCAAGAAGAATAATCAAATATGGTTGTTATTCATTATAATCCATAAAAGTACGATAATATTAGGCTATTAACTTAAAAATATTATTAAGCTGCTAATTAAAAGCGTTGGCCAATATAAATTAAATTCGCTGCGTTTCTCAATTATTATTATGCGTGCATATCATCAAGTTCTATTCCTTATATATGTATATAGTTTAGTTTCCATTAAAATTCCAAGCTCTCTTCTTTTCTTCTGAGTATTCATGTATGTAAAGAATGAGCAAAGCAATAATTAACTAATATATATATATATATATAACTTACTTGTTGGAGTAAGTATGTAGTAGAAGTAGTCTTCCAAAGCCATGCTTCCCAACTTGAAGTCCAAATTCTTTTTCTTCTATTATTGCTTCTGAAGTAGGAAAACAAAATAGTAATATTGTTATGTTACACTTAATTACTATCATATACATGCAATATAATAATAATAATAATAATAATAATAATAATAATAATAATAATAAGTACTAATTACCACTCAAGTAAGTAATTTTCTTGTTTTGTTATTGGAGTTTGAGATTTTGTAACCAGATCAAGCAATTATAGGAGATAGAATGAAGAAGAAAGAGAACTTCAAAAATTTGAGTGGACATGCATAGCAGCAAGAAGAACTACTACTCTCTAGCCTCTAGCTAATTCATTTTGGACCAACCAAAAACAACAGAGCTATGGAGTACTTACTGTATTTAAAGAAACAGGGGGTCATATAATAATGCAGAGCATTATATATGTCACATATTATATGTAATAATAATAATTTTATTAATTAACAGTAAAGAAAATCTTGGAATTCAATATATTTAGTGATCAATACACTTAGTATTAAGTTATGAATGATAATTATATAATTTCGAAGGATAATATTTTTAATTTTGGATGATAATTTTTTTAATTTAGGATGATAACTTAACTATGGGCTCCCTAAGGATTCTCTAACGTTGATTCCGTAACAACAATGCTACATGTATCACTATACTCCTTCATACATTATATTTATAACACGAAAAATATAAATATCAGTATAGAAAAATTCACAACAAATATGAATATAATATACGATAGATAAAAATAGTTATGTATAATATAGAAATAGTGTATTTTAATATAAAAATTAAAATAAAAGAAGACATAAATTAATTCATTAACTAAATAATTAATTTACATATATAGAGAGATGTGGTTTGGTTGGACTGTTAGCTAGACGTACGCTTAGCTTGTTGTCACGTGTAAAACATATAATTGAATTTTGGCATTTTATGTTTTAGTGCGTGTATGATAAGAATTTTATTTATTTATTTTTGTGTGTAGTTTAGCTGTTGTGCAAAGGACAGTGAATAGTGAAGCATGGAGAAGGCATATATGCAAGATCTCTGATGATGATGGGCCCTTAAACATGATTTCTAAGATTGCATAAATTTATCATTAAATTCAACATTATAACACCTACATATGGAGAAGAGTTTATGATCCTAGAATGTGAATTTTTTTGAAAAGAATAAAAATTATGAGTAAGGGAACAAACATACATGAGAGAGAGGAGAAGAAGAAAATGCGTGCTAAATTGAGTTATTAATAATTATTTTATTCAATTAAATCTAACTAAATTATATAATATATTGTATATTTTTAGTGATGAGAATTATTTCTATTGAAATTGAATCATTTTATTTAGATTTAATTAATAAAAAGACTTATATATGTAATACTATCCGAACCAAAATATCAAATAAAATTTAAAAAATAATCAGAATTGCATTTATTAGACTAGCAAAATGTTGAATAATTTTTTAAAGATTTATTTGATATTCTTTTTTACAAGCAAATTTATAAGTTTATTACAAAAAAAATCCGAAAAGCTCTATTTTATTTTAATTTTTTTTGTGTGTCTTTATTGTATTTTTTGGTGTCTTTTATTTTATTTTAATTGATAGTATAAAAGCATTATAGTAATAAAATTTTCTTGAGGATGTTTTTGTTACGTGAGAATTAAAAACGTACTATTGAGTCTTTAACATGTCTCTATCACTATAAGAATAAGATGCTTAATTAGACGGTGTGTTTAATTTCATAGTACACGCTGCACTAAACATATCTCTCTGTCACTCTAATTTAGTAATATGCTTAATTTGAATTTTATACGACAATCATGAATCCTGTCTTCATATTTAAGTTGCTTCCATAGTTTCAAGTTGATCAAACTTCTTGCTTTTAATTAATATTAATTATAATTATAATTATTAGTATTTGTAATAAGACCTTTTTGCAATACTAATTAGTGATTCAATATTAACTAATAAATAATACTAGCTAGTTCAATACATATAATTTTTGTTTTGAACTTGGATTCAATACATATATGTACAACTCTTATTATTATTATTATTATTATTATTATTATTATTATTATTATATAACATGCATATACTAATAACCAATTATTAAAATAAATCCAATTAAAAAAAAAGTGTTGATAGCTATATAAAAATACAGTATATATAATTTTCAACAACACATCCAATTAATTAAACATTTAAACTTAAGTACTTAATTGATGATCTAAAATCATGGATAGGATCAAATTATGATATTAGATTTTTTTTTAAAAAAATAGCATCATTAATGACATATCGTAATACTACATAATAAAGAAAATTATATATATATATATATATATATATATCGCGTGTTATTTAATTTATTTTCAGTATATATTTTTATTTTAACACATATTTTATATGTATAACTAATTTAATAACAAATTTTTAGTATTCACCGAATATTATTTTCCATAAGCTATCTAGTAAAAAGCAGCTGATCAATCCTCATCTCAATATAAAGAAGGAAAAAATTTAGTAGTGATAAGTTTTTAACATAAAAAAATACTAAGAACACCAATGATATTAAATTAAAATCACTTATCTATCACAAACTTAAAACGACTAGTGTTATCTAATAATTCAGCATCTAAATTAAAATTCATGATATCAAACTTTCAGAAGTGATTAGAAATCTTAATAGAAGATAGAATAATTGATGCATCATGCATGATTTAAAATCTTGAGAGAATCCCAAAAATTTTCAGTTATCTCTTATCTGGGTATGAAAATATTTGTGACTAGAAAATCTTTCTTGGACCACATTATTATTATTGCATAAATTAAATTATAGTTTCTACAATAATAAAACCTACCTATTAGTAATACATGAATCCTATTCATACATGACTGTACCAAAGGAACAAAGATCTACATGTTCTTTCTCATTATTAGTTAAAAAGAATCAAAATCTTTCTTCAATCAAATGAATTAACTTTTGTTTTTCCAACAATATCACATTATTATCATTATTATTGGAGTGGGTTCAATTCCAAAAATAAATAACACACATCGAATTGGGAAACCTAATTAATAAAAAAAAAATAATTAAGAGGAAATTAAAACAACATTGATACATACATGACTTAGCAAAACGTTACCTTCATTATTATGTGTGTGAGTGTCACCATCTATCTGAATTGAAGAAAATGTTTGTGTGAGAGAATGGTTTTAACTTTTAAGATCAGTATTGTAATGATGTGGGTATAGTATGAGATTTAATTTGATCATTCAAATTAAAAATCACATAGCTTCTAGAATTTGATTTTTTTTTTTCTCTTTCTTGGGTAAGATGAATAATGAAGGGGAAAAGATGTTGTATGAACAGATCTGAATAATAATGCCATAACACAGAGGTAGTTGGCTGATGATTTTTGAGTGGCCATCATACCCAGAAAGGGAAAGAACATGGAAAATAATATATTATTATAATTAATTAAGATTTTCTTTTTTCTTTCAAGTGATTACCCAATTTAGCCGGATATACGTATTTAATTATATCCATACATTTAATTTATATAATATTTAATTCTTAAAAAAAATATTTTTTTAATTTTTAAAAACACAAACCGAAGGATCTCTTTATTAAAATATACAGAACTTGTCACCTTAACTAACTTTAGCTAGATTTGTCATTATTATACACATTTAATTTGTAGAAAGGTAAAATGCATATCAATACACCATTTATTAATTATTCTTGAATTAAATGTTGATAATAGGTTTTATTTCTTTGAAACATTAGCACCAGATTCAACATAGTAAATTAAAACCAATTTTCATGATGCCTAGGTATCGCAACCATGCCTCATAAAAAATTAAAATAAAGAAATAGTAAAGAATAATAGTACAATCATAATTTTCTTGTGGAAATCTAAAAACAGAAAAAAATCATAACGATTACCAAACGACAATAAAAAAATATTTATGAAAAATATTACACTATAATATTTTCTACTCCGACACCAAACACTTCCACACACTACTCTATAACATCCACACTCTTACAAGAGAAAAACTCTAAAGTATAAGAAGAAATTTAAAAGTCATACAATTTGTATTGACTTAATACACTTAAACTCTTAATTTAAACCTCTATTTATAGTATAAAGGCTCACTCACACTTCTTACATTAAGCGATGTGGGAATTTTTATACATATTATTTTCAACCAAATGCAACAATGATTAATTTAATTTCACATGAGTATTAGTTTTTTTTTTTTTAACCAAGGTTCTAAAAACCGAACCGGTCATCGAACCGTTCGAATTAACAGTTAGAGGTTTTTAAGGTTTAACCAGTTCAACCGTAATAATCGTTTTATAATAAAATAATATATAAAATAAAATAAAGACAAAAAATATAATTATATCATGATATAAATCTTAATATGTCCTCTTAATTTAAATTACTAAATCAATCAAAGTTGTAATCTCACTTATGTATAATATATAAGACCAATATTAAGTAATTTTATATTAAAATAGCTATTATTTTAATATTTTAATAATTTATTAATTAGTTTATACTTAGTATATATAAGTATTTATTGAAAAACTATTAGTAAATATTACATGATCATGGAAAAAGAAAATATAAATTGTGATTAGTAAATAATTTTTGTATTTATATTTTAATTTATAAATATTCAACAAAAATATTTTTATATTAATAACGATTTACAAATAAAAATATAATTAATTTATAAATGAATACAAATTAAAATTAAGATAAAATAAATAAATATAAACTAATTAGAAGGATGGTTAATATATAAAATAACAATTTGATTCCATATAACAAACAAATTGCTTAGTCCAGAGGCAAGCAAGGCATTTTAGACATTAAAGGTCAATGGTTCAAATACCAAATTTAACATTTTGCAACAAATTTCCTTGGCTAAGAGAAAGTCGGCCGAATTTCGATTTGGTCCGATCGACTGGTTCACTGGTTTAATTTCGGTTCCCAAATCTGTGATTATACCTGTTGAATCGGATCGTGATTATGACCGTTTTCGGTTTAACCGATTCGATCGGCCGGTTCGATCCGATTTTCAGAACTGTGTTTTTTACTTGAATATTAGTTTTTAGAAATTAAAATTATTTCAAGTGATGAATATTCTAGACAACCAAATTAAAATTTTTCAAATGATGACAATGTTTACCAAGTTAATTCTCAATTTGGTTCCTAAAGTTTCACTCTTTTGCTAAAATGGTCTCTGAAATTTATTTTACTTCTGTTTAGTCCCTGAAGTTTAGAAATATACATCATTTTAGCTTCCGGGACAATTTTTATCACTCATACGTTAATGCTATGATGATATAGATGAATGATTGCCACAACGAATATCCAAAATGATGTCGTTTAATGATTGTCGCTTAAATTGGGTTTAAATTACATTGTTTAAAGGGTATTTTGTGGAATATTTTTGCTTGACTACTAATCCTAAATACCCAATATTTCAACCCAATTAAAATATTATTCATAAAACAATATCATTTTGAATATTTACGGTGGCAACCGTTTATTTATATCAATATGACATTAACGTATAAACGATAAAAGTTACTTCAGAAACTAAAATAAAGTACATTTCCGAACTTTGGGGACTAAAAAAAGTAAAATAAACTTCAAGATCCTTTTAGCAAAAGAAAAAGAGTAAAACTTAAGGGACCAACTTTAGAATTAACTCAATGTTCAGCTCTTTAGGTAGCCGCAAGTATATGCATTCGAATATTAACTTCGATGCTATAAAAAATACTAATTATTTATCTTAATTCTGATCTAAATAAATTTAATTTGAATACGAATAAATCTAAAGATTTGAGTTTGGATTGTCAGCTACTTATCTATTAATAATTGTTAGAGACAGCAATGGCATCAACAAATGGAATATTATCTTAGATTATCATTTAGAATGGAATATTAGAACGAAGGTAAATAATTAATCACTTGGATTCGAATATTGATTGCTAATATTCTTTCAACAATAATGGAACTTACATTATTTTTTGCGGCAAATTTTAATATTTTTTCCCAACGATTTAATTTTATTAACAAATATCCGCGACTTTTTGATGGAGCAATGGCAGCAACGTTTGATGTCACATTTTTATTAACTCATCACGTCCCTTTTATTCCCTTTGGTTGTTATGAAAATTTTTTTTGTGAACTCTATTGTTTTGTATAATTTATTTTAAATTTCATCGGTTTGTTGTTAGTTTTTAGTCTATGATTTAAGATTTAGGATTTAAGTAGAATTTAAAATATAAAGTTTAATATTTAAGATATTATTGTAATAATTCTAAATGTATATTTATTTTATCTAACTAAGTTTAATTAAATCATTTATTTTCATACCAAATAAAAAATTATTTCGATGTTAAATATGTTGGGCATCGCGACCATGCCCCCATGGAGAATTAAAATAGAGAAGAAGGAAAGAACAATAACACAATCACCAATACAAGAGAATTAACGTGGAAACCCAAAAACAGGGAAAAAAATATTACTACACCCTCCACACTCTTACAAGAGAAGAACTCTAAAGTACAAGAAGGAATTTAAAAGTCATACAATGTGTATTGACTTGGTGCACTTGAAATCCTCAACTTAAACCCCTATTTATAACATAAAGCCCCACCCACACTTCTTACATCAAGCGATGTGGGATTTTTTATCCACACTATTTTCAACCAAACCCAACAAAATAGAACCTCATTTTTGTGCTATTTCTTTATATATATATTATTTGACATTAAATGATCTTTTATTTGATATAAATTTACACGTAAAATTATTATTTATTTTATTACTAATATTTAGGAGTGTATACATATTTATATTTATATAGTGCGTAGTGATATGTTGCTTACAATTACCTGTTAATCTATGGGCCCTTAGTCTATTACTAACCATCAATGCTTAATCATGCATGCATGTCACAATCAATTAGGTCAGAATCCTAGTAATAATGACTTGTAAAGTCTTAATCATTTCCAATTGAGACATGACAAACAAAACTCTTTACACAGTTATACGTGATTCTCTATTAAAATCACACTTCTTATCGCAATTAATATATGCTCAATAATTGTAATGCTTCCTTATCAAAATTTCTTAACTCATTGCATATTCTATTAATAATCAAATGTTCAAATTATTAAACCACCCTTTAATAAATAAACTCAAGTGTTTCGGAAAAAAAAAAAGCAAAAAGAAAAACAACTCATTGGCTAGCAGCAAACCCTTAAATGGAGCTCAGATCCGTGAATGATTAGTGCTTAGCCTGTCGGGCCGAGAAATACCTTAAAAAACTAAAAAATTAAAACAAAAGGAAGAAAAATCCACTAGTGTTGTACATCTTTGTTATTACTATTCGAAGAAAGTACTATGGTTTATTACATTAGCTTATTTATTTGCACTTGATTAGGGTTTTTACGTTTCATCAATTGCAATGCAATAATTGTGTACTACCTATTGCTTGAGTGGTAGACATGAATTCCAGTTGAGAGTGTATATCTCAGTTGAGTTGACTGTTTGTTGTTGTATCTATTATTATTGATTATTGATGTTGATTAATTGGCACTTCCCTTTTCAATTTCTTTCACTTTCTTTCTTTTATTTCTTTCATGTTTCATTTATATTATAGGTCCAGCCACTAGACACTGGAAGGATGCATGTAGCATGGAAGGGGTGGACCACGTGAATTAGAAAAAAAAAAAAAGGCGAGTCTATATTTTCACCCAAAATCGAGTAGTAGGTCAAGACACATAATCACTGAATTAGAGATTTAATCGGTAAAATAAGGATGACAAAAATTTCTAAAGTATGAAATTTCCGTAGAGATTGCTCTAAGTGAATTCACAAAGGTGAACATGGAGGAAAATTTCTCAAAAAGACGTATATAGGAATTTGATTGTAAATCTTTGTCTCATCCTTTTCCCAGTGATCTAGAAATATTTGAAATACCTTGACTTGCAAGTTGCAACCATAAAAGTTAGGAGAGAAAGAAAAAGAGAAAGAGGTTTAAATGTTCTCCCGCTATGGGAATTCAGGGGCAACGACGAAATAGGGGATTAGGGTTCGAGGACGAAAAACCATCTTGGCTCGTTGACATCCCTAAATGATAAGTTATTGGTTGAATTATTTAGATAGAAATTAAGGGTTATGCTTCCTACACCAATATTAACCACTAAAATCAACCATCAGCGTATAATACACATTGAAATATAAAATTTATACTAATAATAAGTTAAATTACATATATATTTAAAATACTAATTATGATAATTTTTAAATTCAATTCGTTTTTTCAAAAATATTCATTACTTCAATATTGTCATTGCATTATGTATACAAAAAAAAAAAAAAAAATAAAGAAATAGAAAACTCCTATAACATCACAATCACAAAAATCCTCAATCCTCAAG
>JASCZI010241675.1:153249-178164 GCA_036250425.1 Stylosanthes scabra
TTGGTCAGTTACTTGTCACTTTTTATTCTATATTCTATTATGTTATATACCTTTCAACATGCATCAACACATAACATCTTATATTATTCTATCATTTAATTATTAGTAACATTATTTCAAATTAAATCTCATCGATCTCTTTTAAAGATAAAATTTATAAAGGTGGGATATTTTCTATTTCTTGAAATATTTTTTATGATTTAGTTAATTAGATCCACTCAATTCTAACATTGAATACTAATATTCGATCTACACAAAACAATGTGGTTATGTACTTAGAATATGGATCAATCCGTCTAGCTGAACGTTAGTGATTAGAATAGTGTTATGAAATTAATGTTAGGAAATCATCAGGGAGCCAATTTTTTTCTAGTGATTAATAAAGTACGGTTTTGTCAAACAAAAATAAATATTGGAGATTTTTTATGTATCAAAAATTTTAAGAAACTAAAACATTCAATTTAAAAATTTTTAAAGACTTATTTTAGTAATTACTGTGATATTAAAACCTACCTACCCTAAATATTCAAATTTTAGATAATTATTTTAGATTAGTTAAGTATATGCATGTATTAGAGTGTTATCATTAGTGGGTCATATTTCAATTTCTTTTATATCGTTACAAGCAACTAACCCAAATCATGGGGAGTACGTACCTAATTTAATCTGCCGCAATATTTTTGCTGCTAATTAAGCAGTGCCCCTTTTGTAGTGTCTACATACTCTTTTCAGAATTAATATATTAATTAAGATGCATTTAGCCCGTGTGCCCTATACTAATAAGGGTATGATAATTAAAGAATTAAATTAAACAGAAAACTTTGTTTTGAAAACTAAAAATTTTAGTTAGATAATGTGTGGATTATATTAAAAATTATTTTAAATTTTATATTGCAGTGGATATTTTATAATAATATCTTTAAATTACTATTTTATTTGTATCAAATTAAAATAACTGTTTTAGAACTAAAGAAAAATTGCACATATACTAAATAGAAAAAAAATTAATTATTTAATACAAACATTTATTTACCACATTCTAGAAGTCACTTTGTTATTAAGGAGAAAAAAAATTAACACTATCTAAATATTTCAAATGCAATAAATGTTTTAACATTCTTAAAATATAAATAGGACAATTATTTATTTATTTTCAAATGGAAGATGGATTATCGCTTACCAAAACCCTTATGATTAATATTCTAGTATTTACTAATTATAATAAGTATAAATTTTAGAGTAGAAATAAGTATAAAATATAGTACTTGTTATTAAAAAAAATTTATAAAATTTAGAGTAGAGATATATATAGTACTTGTAGTGAGTCCTAGTAGCTGAACTTTATTTTTAAGCCATTAAGGTGATCCGAGGAAAAGTTGCTACATTTACAACAACTATGATAATTTACATATTTTATTAATTATTATATGGACCACTTTTTTTTCTTCTTTCGTTTATCAATTAATGAAGAATTTATATACACACCAAAATTTTAAATTCATAGTACATTTCTTTCCACGGAGAGAAAGAATAACTGGACCATGTGCATTATTATTATTTTGGTTTTTCTATTTAGGTTTGATACTATTCATTTGCATCTTTAAATAATAATAGTATAGTATGGTCCTGTACTCCTATCTAAAAAATATCAACCATAAGTTTAGGATCTTTTAGTTTATTTTTATTTTTATTTTTCCTTTCAAGCTATATACATACAGCAATTCTTCAGTGTTGTTAGTTGAGGGTAGCTGGGATAGTGAGACTTGTATTCAATTCATAGCACTTTTAACTTCGATATTTATTAAGTTGTGTGCAGAATTCGTAGGGTAATTATATCTCATGTTATGCATGGTTATTACTTATTAGGTAACCTAAAAATTGAAAACCATTAATTTACTAGAAATGTTGAAAATATCTTCTCATTTGCACCATTTGTTGTTAACATTACCACATTATCATAAATATTTATTCTTGTACTTAAACTTTTTTTATCATTTTTTTTTCTATTTTGTATTCTAAAAGCATTTCTAATGGAATTTTTTTTGAGTATCAATTCAAATTTAGTAAGTAAATTGATCTTATATGAGATTTTACATTTGAACCAATTCATGAGTAGAGACTATATTAATTCAACCAAAATCAATTAAACTAAAAAAGTGAACAAACTCACCTTTTCATTTTCTAATTGGCTCTCTAAGTTGCTCTCTAATAATAACTCCAAATATTTTTCTATTAAACTATGTCATTTATAATATTTATGTATAAATAGTGAGTTATCATCCAAAATTTATATGAGTTATTATGTGTAACTCATATATCCAAGATTAAGTTATCATTCAAAATTTATATTAGTTATATTGGTTTCCTAGTCTTTTTCTAAAAAAAATTAATTTTTCAAATATTTATTAAATATAAAGTTCATTTTTTTCTAATGGTAAGAGTTAAGACACATGTTAGCTAAAATGTTGAATAAATTATAAAGGAATGAATGAATGAAGATAATAAGTGTTGGTTGGTTGCATGCATGCAGGGATGACCAGATAATATTCAATGGGTTTCTATATTACGCAGCAGCTTACACACTGCGTGGGGCATCACGTCTTCCACTTTGGAGAACAGAAGGAGTTCTTATTGTGTTCCTTCTTCATGCGGGTCCAGTGGAGTTCCTTTATTATTGGTTGCACAGAGCCCTTCATCACCATTATCTCTACTCCAGATACCATTCTCATCACCATTCCTCTGTTGTCACTGAGCCCATTACTTGTCAGTTCTCTCTCACATTTATTTACATTTTTTTTAATAAATAATATTTATGATAATTGAAAGCAGAGTAACAACCCTCTTAACTAATTCTGATTATAGCACTCGATTGCATGTCATGCATTATTTATGCATAGCATCAAATGCACTTCTGAATTTCTGAATTCTGATACAGTCAAGAGATAGAGCAATTCGGGAAACTTTCTGCCTTTCCTTTTAGGATAATGCAAGAAAGATATGAGATTATTTAAATTGGTTTTTTAAATATTTTATTAATCATAATTCTAGATGTACACCTATTTTATCTAACCAAGTCCAATCAAATTATTTATTCTATGTAAAAGATAAGTTTATTTTCATATCAAATAATAGAAATTTATTTTTATATTATTTTTGTACTATTTAATATCAAAATATCTTTTATTTAACATAAATTTAAATAACTTGATTGAATTTAGTTGGGTAAATTAAATGTACATCTAGTATTATTCTTTTTAAAAATATAATCATAAGTTAAATAATTATTTTTTTAATCAGATGATGATATATTATCTTTAAATATCATGTGTCATAAAATGATTAGATAAAATGTTATTAATTATCAATAAATTATTTTATCACACACGTTATCTAATTGGTAAAAAATAAATTTAACCAAAAATTATATTTTTTAAGACCAATTTAAAGAATATAATATCTTTTGAGATTAATTTAAACATTAATCCGTTCCTTCTTCTCCCAACTAATCAAGAAATTTTAGCGAAATCGTCATGTATGAAATTGAACACAATTTTACAAAGAATTAGCTCACTTGATCCTTTATTATAGAAAGTAATTATATTATATATCAATTTTTACATTATAGACAATAAATAAAGACTAAAGATCATCCTCTTATCTCCAATAGAATAGAGTTATTTTAATCCCTTCCTGTAATAGTTTTATCTATTTAATTAATTAAAATAGAAATAAATTTATTTTTGTAATAATATTATCTAAATTTTGAAAAGCCCAAAATTCACAATTTTAATTTAAGCATCTGCAATAAATATGAATTAAAAAAATTAACAATTAAGTTTAATAAGATAATTAATAATAACACTAAAAATAAAAATAACAATGAAAACGAAAACTGAAAATAAAAAGAAAATCATTCGCACGTTAGCTTTTGAATTTCATTAATTGGTAAATGCATGCATGATGCCATGATCGATGCGTTGATATACCTTTTGGATTTTTCATAGAAAGACACATGTCAATGTTACTATTATTGAAGGTTACTTGTCATAGTGAAGGACCACTCCACATGAATAATTTATGCAGGTTGGATATTTGTTAGTTCTCTTAATTCAAAGAGATATTTCTCGTAAATAAATTACATAATACTAATTCATTTTTTCTACACTAGAAAATGCTAACAAATACAAAGAATTCTTATGTTCAAGTGAAAAATATTGAATTAACAAAAAACCTTATTTTATATATATATATGAAATATAATTATTCATATATTTTTTAAATTTAAAAAAAAAAATAGTATCATAACTGTTACGATCTTAAATTTTAAGTATATAAATGAGCTAATAAATTTAGATTTATATATAGATATTAATAATGTGTGAAAAAAAAGTTAGGGGATCAATTATTTTTATTTATTTTGACCAACATCTCTAATCAACAATCTAACTTTTTTAATTAAATAACTCATTATCATATTTTTAATTAACACATTTTAATATTAATAATTAACTGTGACAAAAAAATAATAAAATATACTGACCATCTAATATTGCTCTTAATATATTATAGTTGATGAAAGGAGGACTATTTATTTAATAGCCTAGGACAAAATATACAAGCATGCTACCCTATAATGATTAATGAATGTTATGTACTAATATATGTTAGTTTGAATTTGAAAATTGCAGCTGTGATACACCCATTTGCAGAACACATAATGTACTTTGTTCTGTTTGCGATACCAAAGTTGACAATTGTGTTCACAAACACAGCTTCCGTGGTGGCCATGGTTGGATACGTCACATACATTGATTTCATGAACAACATGGGTCACTGCAATTTCGAGCTCATTCCTAAATCCCTCTTTTCAATCTTTCCTCCTCTCAAGTTTTTCATGTATACGCCATCGTAAGTTTCTTCTTCTTATTTCATTTTTTCTTTATTCTTTTAATGAAAAAAAATCAAATAAAAGTTATATTTATGAACGGTAACTATAAAAGAGTTTTAGATAAATAATCAATCATATATTATTACATCGTTAATTTTCTAACATAAGATTTAAGATTCCAAGAAAATATCAGATGAGGGTGGGTGTTGAGTAAATGCAGTTTCTAAGGCAGCCTCCTAACTGTCACTACTGGCCGCCTTGTATAACAACAGAAAACCATTACTATTAGTATAACAGACATTCTATTAATTGTTTCATGTGGGAGTTAGAGCATTTTTAATAGAGTACTTTTTGAATCTCAACTTAAATTTCTATTGTAATTGAACTAATTTGATATAAAATTTTGTATTAAACCTAATTCATGAACTGATTGGTATTAGTGATTGTATCATCATTTAATAAAGACTAATAAAATTATGTCAATTAATGATATCTATTTAATATAGAGTTATTGAACAATTAATGAATTTTTATTAATTGAATTAAAATTAAATATCAAAGTAATAAATCTCATATTTAAGTATCAAATCACTATTTATTATGACGTATAATTCTATAAATATTGATATGATATTATGTGAAATTTAAAATGAAATTGAACTAAAATTTAAGGTTTAACATATTCTTATATATTGGTCAAAAATGAAAAAACGGCATCTGCGTGTTTTTTTTTTTTTATTTAAAAATATATATGTTCGGTATAAACATAGGTGTTGGGTTACTAATGATTAATGTTTATATGTTCTAGCTAGAAATTAATTTAAGGGAGATTCTATGATATGGATTGTATAAAAATCCACATTATGGATCTAAAGTGTGTCACTCTCTTGTGTGACGCGTGGTTAGGAGCAGCATCAATTAATGAAAACTAGATATATGAAAATTTAAAAAGTTTTAATTATTATTTTATTTTTATTAAATAGCAATAAAAATTAATTTGTCTAACATTTTACTAAAATTTAATATAAAAATTGATTTATCTAATAGAATTAGAAATTAAAGATTAATTTAGTGATTAAAATTTATTAAAAACTAAAGTATTATTCAACTAAAAACTGATTTGTATTATTACTCCTTAACTTTTATGTAGACGTATTTGTTGATACTCTTCACTTTATCATCACAAAATTAGTTGTAAATTTCACTCAAAGTTAAAATTACATTTCATTCTATGAATTAACTAACCCTAAAACATTATAAGATCATTTCCCTTTCTAACAATCCATTATCTATAACATTATTCACAGATTCCATTCTTTGCACCACACCCAATTCAGAACAAACTACTCCCTTTTCATGCCACTCTATGACTATGTCTACAACACCACAGACAAATCCTCCGATGACTTACATGCCAAGGCACTAAACCGCCGCGAAGAAACACCAGAAGTTGTACATATAACACATCTCACGAAACCAGAGTCGATCTACCATCTTCGGCTAGGGTTTGCATACCTGGCTTCTAGGCCTTTCGCGACGACGAAATGGTATCTATGGTTGATGTGGCCGGTGACGGCATGGTCCATGATCCTCACATGGGTGTATGGTCGAACATTCATTGTTGAGAGGAACCGTTTGGACAAACTCAACCTTCAAATTTGGGCAATTCCAAAATATAGTATCCAGGTATGACTAAATATTTTTGTATTACACCTACCATGCATTTCTAATATCTAATATGAACTTTTATAAATTTAATTTTAACACAATCTTAGTATATATTAATAAAAATAGCTATTTTTTGTATTGATCACTTAAATAAATTGTCACTAAAAATTAATATGATTAAACCACTATATAAAATATTTTTCATTGTAAGTAAAACAAAATTAATCCCTTCTCTTTTATTTTGAAATATTATTGTTGCTTAAAAAATTGATACATTTATAAGTTAATGTATTCTAATTATTATATAGATTGCTTTTGTATATTGAATTGGTAAGTGACAGATATATATATTTTGGAATAATTAAAGTATATTATAAATTATTCATCGTTATAATCAAAATAAAAGATCGAGTGCAATTTTATATTTTTTAAGATCTTAAATGTATTTAAATACTTTTCTTATTATACTTGAATAAAAAAAGTTTGTTATTAAATTCCATGGGTATGCATATCTTATATTGAACTTAATTAGACTTCTCTTATCAACAAAAACATCCTCTTTTCTTATTACATTGATAAAAAAATCATATCAATTAACAAATAAATAATATATAATTATAATAAATGGAAAATAAGGATAGGTTAGTATAGAAAATTTATTGATTAGTTAGAAAAATGACATATTGCCTCCATGATTTGAATGTGTGTGTAGTACTTGATGGAATGGCAAAACGTGGCAATAAACAAAATGATAGAGGAAGCAATATTGGAAGCAGAGAGAAAAGGCACAAAAGTGGTGAGCTTAGGGCTAATGAATCAAGGAGAAGAGCTTAACATGTATGGAGGATTATATGTTAGTAAACATCCAAAGCTAAAAGTGAAGATTGTTGATGGAAGCAGCCTTGTAGTTGCTCTTCTTCTTAACACCATTCCTAAAGGAACAACTCAAGTTTTGCTTAGGGGTAAACTCAACAAGGTTGCTTATGCCATTGCCTTCAAATTGTGCCAACAAGGCCTTAAGGTCAGCCAACACTCTAATTATAAAAAAAAAAAATGAGAAAATATTTGTTATTAATAACGACATCACCAATCTCGGCCAACACTACTTTTATTTAGACACCTCCAAAACTTATATATACAATCATCCAAAAATATATTTTGATTTTTTTACTTTGGTTGGTCAAATATTTATTGGTTATATATTACTACTTTATTTAGAGAATTATAGTATTACTCTTAATATTCATTTTTGAATGCGATATTTATTTTAAACCTTTTTTTTTTTTAAATTTAAACCTTCTCTACTATCCTAACTTTTACCATTCCGTTGTCTTTATTTCAGGTTGCTACAATGCATGAAGATGATTATGTGAAGCTCAAGAAGTCGTTCAACGGCTCTGATGCTAATTTGGTCATTGCCAAAAATTACACTCAGACGGTAATAATAATAACCCAGCAGGAAAATATTAATTATCTTTATTAAAAATATTAAAATGTGTGAAATTTGCGACTAATATTATTAAAATGATGTACAATTATCTGAATTATTGAAAGAAGGAAATTTTTTACACCAAAAAAAATGAAATTTTATATATTGTTTTAACTTAAGAAATTAAATGGTCACCAAAAAAACTTAAGAAATTAAATGACAGTGGAATAAATTTTATAAAATAAATTATGAACTCATCTCTTTTGATATATATATATTTTTTGGATATATAGGTATGGTTAGTGGGGGAGGGATTGACAGAAGAGGAACAAATGAAGGCAGAAAAAGGAACATTATTTATTCCATACTCTCAGTTCCCAGCAAAGAAATACCGAAAAGATTGTTCATACCATTGCACTCCGGCAATGCTTGCTCCAAATTCTCTTGAAAATCTTCACTCTTGCGAGGTTTGTTTTCTCCATTCATTTTCATTTTCCATTATTTAATTGTGCAGTTTAATTTATACATTTAGGGCCTGTTTGAAAAAAAAAACGCAAAAATGTTCTAGATATTTTATTTATTTCATGATTTTAATTTTGTTGTATTTATCGTATAAAATATTTTATACAATTGTCCAATTATATATAACTTTTTTTTAGATAATAATTTAAGCATACATATTTAATTTTTACTAACATATATGAAAATTAAATTCATCATATGATCTCACCAAGTAATTAATTTTTCAAATATATAATTATTAATGTTAATGCAGGATTGGTTACCAAGAAGGGTAATGAGTGCATGGCGCATAGCTGGAATAGTACATTCATTAGAAGGATGGAATGAGCATGAATGTGGCTACTCAATGCACAACGTTGATAAAGTTTGGGATGCTACTCTTCAACATGGTTTCCAACCTCTCAATGCTCCGATAATTCACACAAAGGCTAGTTATTAGGCCATATATACTTAATTAATCACCAGTACAAATTAATGCCTTACCTTGTTGCTGCTGCCCTAACTACGAGGGTATTAATCCAAGTAGTTATTGCCGTACCTTTCTTAATTAATCAAAATATGTATGCTATGCTATGTATCGATATCCTAATCCTAAAGTTATTAATTATAAGCAAGTTGGATGGAGCTGGATATTAGTATCTCTATCTATATATTATATAGGTGCGCCCTATGATATCTATGTTCATTTGGTGGCTATACCATGCATATGAGTTTTACACTAATTAGAGGGGGATGTGTCGCAGAGAGTTGTTTTGTCCGTGTGGTGTGCAACAAAGTGGGTGGGTAAATTCTTTAATTGGGTGCAGTAAACATAGAATATTTGACTAATAGGAAGATTAGGATCATTGCTAGAGTGAAAACCCTAACAATAAATCAGAGGCATTCGATTATGTGAAATTGGGGGAACAACCAAATTAGGAGGGTTCGTGGAAGGGAGTCAGGGTTGTGCAGGGCAGGAAATGGAACCCCTCACTGAGACTGGGCTGGGTTGGCGGCGGTCTTAGCAGGGGCTGCCTCCGACTTCCCAAACAAACGACGACGGCAACTACATCCGACCACCTCATGCTGCCCACACCCGCCAGAAACTAGAATGGCTCTTCCCCCTCCTACACACCTTGTCATCTACACAATTCGAATTTCAGCACCTACTTTGATCGCACGCCATGAGATTCCACCAAGCTTAGCCAACTCATAAAGGCGGGTCGCGTCATACTCATCATCCCTCACTTCTCTTCTCCGATTATAAAGCGTTTTACGCTTTAACCCATCATAACTTCTTAAATTGCCAAAACTGCCCTTGCGTAAACATCCCAACACTCACCGCGCTTCCCCCTTAATAATATTCAATGCACTCAGCTAATAATTAGCTTGCATGTGACGTCCTCTCATAGGTCATTCAATTGGTAGGTATTCACAGCCACCGAAGGTGTAGTTATCTTAGACGCAGCCTATTATATATTGATGTATACTATGATGTCCTTGGTTATCATAACTATTTGTTAAAATTAAAGTAACATTTTTTATTAATATTTTTTTTTTAATTTAAAAATAAAAAATTTAATCAATATATATGAAAAGTGTGGCTTTAATTTTTGCAACATTTTTCATTGTTCACCATCATATTATATATCTATTTCTATATGTATATATCCGTAGGACTAGCTATTTTAATCACTATATATTCATGGGACTAGCTATTTTAATCACTATATTTATGCTGCCTTTTAAAATCAACAAATAAAAATCAAATTATATATTTTTAGGTGATAAAAATTTTGATATTATTTACGGTATTACTTTTTTAAAAAAATTTAAATTGATAGAAAAATTATATAAATAAGGTTAAATTATTCTAATAGTCCCTATAATTTTATTAAATTTGTAATTAAGTTCTTATATTTTTTCTTCTTTTAATTGAATTTCTATTTCGTTTTTAAATTTGTAATTAGATCCCTATTAATATAGTAAATATTAAAAAATATTTATAAAATATAAATTTTTTATTATTCTCATATCATACACTTTACATCAAATTTATACTCATTTAAATATATTTTCCCTTCACTTTAGTCGTCTATGTTCTTCTAAAATTTTATCAACTTGCATGAAAAAATTAGCACCTCTTCGTAAAGCTCGAAGTATGTTTAAAAAAAGAGAAAACATCATTTGGCCATTCTAAAATGGAGATTTATTATATTTAGGGATTTAGCCATTATTTGTTTTTATATCTTCAATTTAAAGATGAAAAATTATGTTAATCTAATGTTTTTGTCTCGAAAAATACCTAATTATAAAATTAAAAATAATATATATAGAAACCTAATTAAAAGAGAAAAAAATTATAAAGATTTATTACAAATTTTATGAAATCAAGGAGATTATTAAAATAATTAAAATATAAATAATTATATCTCTAACAAAAACTGTAATTATATAGGAGGGGTATCCTATGTATTGCCATCCTTAAATTAAACTTACCCTAAAAATTTCAGTATGATGTACCAATCTAGCAATTAAGCATGATTTTGATTTCGAAACCTTCTTTTGTAAAACTTGAATGATCAAATTAGTGACACTCCATTAAAAAAAAAACACACACAGATGGCATTTAATAAGTGAAGAGTAATAATCATCTAAGAATCTTTAACATTTAATTTGATCAACTAATACTGTTGAAAAAATATATTATAGTGACAGATAGGTGCGTGAAAGATATAATACAAAGTGAAGGCAAAAGTTCTTCAATTTTTTGAGCTAATTAAGAATAGTCACGCATCACATTCACATTTTCCGTGGATAATACTTCATTTGTTTTCATTTCCTATTCTTTTATTTTAATTTTTAATTAACTTAATTATAGGAATAGTTTTAGGGTACTGTACTTTCTGATGTACTTTGTTCAATTTAAAATCTGTCGTTTTTTCTTTTTTTTTTTGGATACTCTTGGGTGGCTATTATGAAGGGAAAAAAAGGAGATAAAGGAGCTGTTGTGATATATATCTATTTGCAACAATTTAGTGTGTATAAGCAATGAGCAAAATAGTGGTAGTTCATAATCAATTGAACAAAACTGGAATGATCATATAATCAAAGGAGATTAGCATTTTTAGTGGTTTACTAGTTAAATTTATTTCTAAATTGAAAATATTTATTTATATAATTTATTTCGGAGTATTGTACTCTTGAATGTCCTCTGTTCCCGTTGGAACCTCTACCCTTTTGGATTTTTTAGTGAGTGAAAAACCATTAAAAAAACTTAATTATAATTGGTTAATTGATATTTTCCTCGTATTATTACATTGACACATACTAATATTAACTAGAACTCCTTATCACAATTAATGTGGTAATGGGCACTAATGAATTAAATTTTATATTATGAACTCTAAAAGTGTTTATTAATTCATATATATTTTTAATTATAAATAATAATAAGGATAATAATAATAATAAATTTGAGATTAGTTAAGATAATAAATTAAATATATTATATATGAAAAAAATCATGAGTTTAAGTTTTGGATCTAACAAAATGTTTTTTTATAAATTATATACAACAAAGATATTTTAAGGAAAAAAAAAAGTTATACACAAAAAGAAGTTATAAAAATTGTTTCTATTATATATAGATAGCCTAAATTCTGATATAGTTAATGATATATAAACCTTTAATTTATAATCTATCTTCCTCCTTTAATTTGTTCTCTTAACCCTCTATTCAAGAATCCTTGGCTTTTATATCACTACTAGCGTATCTTTATTTTTCGTTCCGCAACTATGTTAAAAGTAACTATCAATGAAAAATGACTAATCAACCATATCTTTTAAATTAGAAAATCAATTTTACTCTCAATTAATTACATTTAATTTTACATTAATGTAATACATACTAACAAAAGGTCATTCTAATAATTTAATACTTTAAAAGGAATTATCAAATACATTTTATCAAACGCTATATATATGACTTCTACTGAAAGTAATTTTAAGCGGTTTTACCAAATCGATCCTAAAACTGCTCAAATAAAAACCAATCCAAATTAAACTACGATTCATTTGATTAAATCCAAAATTAATTAAAATCTTGCTAATTTAAATTTAATTGTATTCCATTTTTGACAAGCCACCTGAATTTAATCCCATTTTGGATTCTCAAAACCGATTTGATCCAATCCTGCACAACATATATATATATATAAAACTTTAAAATCGATCTAAATCGTATTGCGAATACTTTACTAATAGCCAATGAATTGTTCTACCTATAAAACAGGATTTAAATCCCTCGATATTTGCACAAATAGACAAGTGACTCGATCAACTGAAAAATCATATATTTTGGTGGGTACATGACTAATACCTATCTATCCTACAAAATTTATATTAGGCCGTAGCTATGACCATCCATGGATGGATCTGAAGGAGACTTTCCATGTAATAAGATGAGAGATGCACCTAATTTGCAAGCACAATCAATGCAGAATGAACAAATGCATTCTTTTCTTTGATGGTCCATTCCTAACTCTTACACTTGTCCTCTTACACACAAAGCTGTTACGTACACGGCCCAGTAGTAATTATTGTTTAGATGCCAAAATAATTTAATTTACATACCTGGCCTATAATTAAAAATAAAAAATAATATAAAAGATGTCACGTTTAAAAGTTTAGGCCTTAGAATATGAGGTGTTCACTAAAAATTATATTTTTTTGAAATTGGTTGAGGACTAAGGAAGAGAATGACATGCATACCAAATAGAAATAGTGTCAAAATGCTTTTGATGAAGAACACTAATTAGTTGAAAGAAAACGTAGAGAAGTTGAATTAATTAAAGAGAGAATAAATAGTTAAATAATAGTTTAAATATTTTTCTAACTTAGTTTTAGTTATTTAAGTATGTACAATAACAGCGTAAATAATAATATTATTTTGATGAAATAACATGCATACCAAATAGTATGTACAATAACATGCATACCAAATAGAAATAGTGTCAAAATGCTTTTGATGAAGAACACTAATTAGTTGAAAGAAAACGTAGAGAAGTTGAATTAATTAAAGAGAGAATAAATAGTTAAATAATAGTTTAAATATTTTTCTAACTTAGTTTTAGTTATTTAAGTATGTACAATAACAGCGTAAATAATAATATTATTTTTTTAAAAAATTCTATTTGCACATAAAAATTAGCCACTAGTGTATTTATACATAAATATATATATATATAATTTTATTATTTTTAATGTGTATTTTATATTTTAATATATATTATACACTGATGACTGATTATAATGATTAATTTTAATATACAAATAGAATAATCTTTTTTTATATACCAATATAGATGTAACTTTAGAGACATACTTTTATGAATTAAATGATGGAAAATAAAAATATCACCGAAATAAAGAAAAAGAAATCAGTAAATCACTATTATTCCCAATCAAACTCTCTTCTATAGTTCTATTACTCCACTCTCAACTCTCGTTCACATCATTATAAGTTTATAACAGTATTAGTAATTAGTATATTTAATATATGATGACTTCCTGGGAGCCTATAATTAGGTTGTGATTGTATTGGTTAGATATAGCTAGGTTTTGATCACTAAGAGAATGACAAGTCTCAGCTTTGAATTTAATTATTGTGTTTTCTATGTTTTAATGGCAAGATTTAATATATAGTCTAACGTTGTCGGAATAATCTTTTAATCATAACTTTTGATTTAACAGTCAATAGACTCCCTAACAAAAGTATTAGAGATATAGGCAATTCATTGGCACCGATAGGGATGGCAATGGGGATTCATGGGGCGGGGGTCCCCGTTTATGATTTAGCTTTCCGTCTCCGCTCCATATTCGTCACGGGTCCCCGTTTAAAAATTTTCGCGGGAAAGGCGGATATCCATGGATTTAAATACAATTTTTTAAATTAAAATAAACCATACAATTAACTTAATTAAATCCAATACAATACTTAAAAATCCAATTCAATACAACATAAATTGCTCAGCAACAACAAATTAACAACTGAAACTCACAAAATGTTGCTCCGCAACAAGTTATATCAACACATAAATAAGAATAAGGCCAATACCAGCTGCAGCCTTATTCAACATATAGTTTAACTTATTAAAAATTATTACATCCAAACACAAGTTCATATCAAGAGAAAACAAAAGCAACAACCAACAGGAAACCAATATGATATCCAAATTCAAATGGTGGCCAATCAAGCTTGCGTCGTCCTTCGTCGATTCGCCGAGAAAGAAGGCGAAGAGAAGTCCGTTGCCGAGTCACCGAGAGAGACGAGGAACGTCGGCGTTGTCGCCGGCACAGGCGTGGACAGTGGCGGAGAAGACACGACTGAAGGAGAGAAGGCAGGGTTTGAGAGTGAGGGACTGATGGAGGGTGAGCCGTCGAGAGAAATTGAGAGTGGAGGCTGCTGCTGTGTTGTGTTTGAGTTTAGGGTTTTTTAGTTTATATATAAGCAGGGCTATTTAAGTTTTACATGTGGTGGGGATTTAGCGGGTCCCCATGGGGCGGGGACTTCAATCCCCGCCCCCGCCCCCGTTTATTCATGGGGACCCGTCCCCGTCCCCGCGGGGGCTTAGCGGGTCTCCACGAAGCCCCCCGTCGCGGATAAAATCCGCGGGTACCCGCGGGGGTGGGGGAAATTGCCATCCCTAGGTACAGATGCCCTTCATATAGAGAGAGAAAAAAGTTGCTCTTTGCGACTTTTTTAGCGACACTCCATAAATTTGTAACTATATATACAAAAGCGTCACCTATGGAAAAAACAATAACAGGAGAAATATAAAACTTAAAAAGAAAACTAGAAAATCGATTGGATAATATAGAAAATATGATCCAACAGTCAAATAAAAAATATATAGAATATTTACAAAATATAGAAAATTATAGGAAAAATAAATATTTCTCTACAGAATTAATAGAAGGAAGTTCAACACCACACTCATCACCAGAACCTATTGGATTAAAATACTTCAATAATGAAGAAGAATATCCACATTTATTTCATATATTTAATCTGCAATTAAATAACATTGCCGACCTATGTTGGACAATTTATTTATGCACATGTAAAGAAAAATGTGAAGAATGTAAGAGAAAAGAAGAAAAAGGTAAAGAAAAACAAGTTACCAATGAAAATAAGTATCTTATTATAGAAGATTTAAAAGAATATTTCGAACTAAAAACAAGAGCACAAGAATCCTATTTTAGACAGATAGAAAGACCACCATTTTTTAAATAAAAAAATGGAAGAATATAATATAGAAGAATTAAAAGATTTAGTATCACAAATTAAACAGTTAAAAATTGAAAATAATCTTAATCCATTAATAGGAGATAATGAAGATGTAATAATAGATACTATAGTACTGATGATGAATATGAAAAGGTCAATATAGACAATGGAACCTCATGGTGAAGGAGCTAGTCGTACAAAAGACGACAGTAATAAAAGAACTTTTGATCAATTTAATCAAAGTTTAAAAATTTTACAAGAGAATAAGGATATTATCAACGAGCAAATAAATTTATCAAAATACCAGAAATATATAAACCAATAGTAGGAGCTTTATCACCTCAGAATATACTAGATATCGATTGTGTAACTAATTCAAAAGAGTTAATACAAAGATGGCTTAATCAAGAACAATTAATTTTACAAATTGAAGAATCAATCAGAAATTTAGGAAAAGAAGATTTTATACCATATATACTTTATAAAACCTCTCGAAATGTACAAAATTTCTTACAAAGATTCACACTCACAGAAATAGCAAATACTGGAAATACAAATACTGAAATATTAAAAAACATAGCAGTAAATATATGGACAGAATTTATTGGAGGAACAGCCTCTCTTGAACAAAAAAAACATAATCAAGATGAACTAAAATACAAATTAGCCAACATTGAATTATGTAATATATGTAGTTTTGACGAATTTGCCTGTCAATATAAATTATATTATTACAAACTAACAAATACTGCTGATATAGAAGCATATAAACAATTATTTTTAGCAAAAATACCTCAACCCATAGGAAAACTTATAACTGAAAAATTTAAGGAACAGACACAACAAGGAGTTGTCCAAAATACTTTAGGAGGTATTATAACCACTGTACACGAATATATTGCACATAAATATGTTGAACCACAAACACGACGGTAGATCATGGATACTTATATTCGATGCTGCACAAAATTTGACAAAATACCTCAAAGGTTTGGGTACTCACCCATCAAAAGGTGGGGGAAGAGACGACCCAGAAATACACTTTGACGACGGCGTACTTATAGATATAATGCACAACCAAGATATACTAGACAACAACCTTATAGAAAATGAAAACCTCAGTACAAAAGAATATACTATAAAAAACGAAATACTCAACCAAAACAAGATAAAAAATACTGTCCTGAAGGAAAAGTAACATGTAAATGTTGGATATGTAACGAAGAAGGACATTATGCAAATAAATGTCCTAATAAATACAAAACTACAGCTAACAAAGAAAAAGCACAAAAATTAAAAGCAATATATAATATAGGATTAGAACCTATAGAAGACGACTATCACTATGAAGAATTATTTGAAATATTCACAGAAGACGAATTTACTAAAATAGATACTGAATCAGAAATTGATGACGAAGAAAAAATATGAATAGAAATTCTACATTTATAGAAGTAGAAATCCTTAAGCTAGGAAGAAATCGATCTAAGAAAATAAGAGCATATATAGATATAGGAGCAACCCTATGTGTAGGATCAAAAAATTTATTTTCAAAATGGGATAAACTAGAAAGACCTATAAAAGTAAAAATAGCCAATAAATCACTACTAAAAATTACAAAAGTAGTAAGAATGTAGTTATTAAAAATTGAAGAAAATATTTTCCCTGTCCCAACTATATATCAACAAGAAACAGGAATGGATCTTATATTAGGAAATAATTTTCTAAGACTGTATCAACCTTTTACGCAAACTCTTAATAAAATTAGTTTAAAGACACCAAAGTTAGGACAACAAAAAAATTATATGGATTCCAATTTATCATAATATGGAGACTATTATTAGAAAAGCATATTTACTATTACAAAGCATTATGGAAACCTCGATAAAAAACCAGATAGAAAGTATTCTAGATGAACTAACTAGTGATTATCCTTTAGATCCAAAAATTAATAGAAATACTGAATTAATAGAAATAAGACTAAAGGACCCAAATAAGGAGGTAAATGTACCAAATAAAATACCTTATAGTCCTACTGATGTTAAGGAATTTGAGGAAGAATGTAAAAAATTATTAGAGCTAGGAATAATTGAACCAAGTAAAAGTAGGCATTCAGCACCAGCATTTTATGTAAATAATCATAATGAAATTAAAAGAGGAAAACGACGAATGGTTATAAATTACATCAAAATGAATGAAGCAACGATAGGAATAGCAAAGAAACTACCTAGAAAAGAATATATTTTAAATAAATTAAAAGGAAAAAATTATTTTTCAACATTAGATACGAAATCAGGATACTGGCAGTTAAGACTAGAAGAAAAAACTAAAGAACTAACGGCATTTACTTGTCCACCTCAAAAGTTCTACCAGTTTAAAGTACTACCTTTCGAATTAAAACAAGCACCAGGAATATTCCAAGAATTTATGAATAAAAATTTAAAAGGATTAAAAGAGATAAGTTTAGCATATATAGATGATATTATTATTTTTACAAAAGGAACAAAAGAAGAACATTTAGAGGATGTGTTAAAAAGTACTTAATAGATGTAAAGCAAAGGGTTTAGTATTAAATAAAAAGAAAGCAGAAATAGCCAAAGAGGAAATTGAACTTTTAGGAATGAAAATTTTAAAAGAAGGATTTATTTCGATACAAAAGCATGTTTTAGAAAAACAAAAAGAATTTCCGGATAAAATGGAAAATAGGAAACAATTACAAAGGTTCCTAGGAAACCTAAATTATATAGGGGATCAAGGATTCTTAAAAAATTTAATAAAACAAAGAAGAAATTTACAAAAGAAACTATCTGAAAAGATTCCATGGAACTGGACCAACAAGGATACTAAAGACATAAGATTATTAAAAGAAAGTTGTACTAATCTTCCAACTCTTTATAATTATAAAGAGGAGGATATTCTTATTTTATATACAGACGCAAACAAGGAGACATGGGGAGCGGCTCTAACAGCTATTCCATTGGGCAAAAATAAGCACTGAAAAATGTACATATGAAATTACAAATGAAATACTAAAAAATCTTTCTAAATGAGAAAAGTCTCGTGAACAAATTGATTTGCAAGTACTTATGCGGAACATTTACCACAACAGAACAAAAGTATCCAATACATGAATTAGAAACGCTTGCAGTATGGAAAACATTGAAAAAATGGAAAATGGATCTGTTACCTAAACAGTTCCTGTTACGTACTGATTCTAAATATGTTACAGGTTTCAAGAAATACGATATCAACAAGAAGATCAACTACAACTAAGGACGACTCATCAGATGGCAACTGCAACTTGACCAATTCAATTACATCACTCAATATATTTCGGGAGAAAAGAACACTATTGCAGACTGATTGACGAGAGAATGGCAGCCAAAACAGCCATGAAGGAAGCCATCAAGGAAGAAGAGCAAAAATTACAAAAAATAGAAAGCGAATTAGCAGCAATGAAGCAAAAGATGACAAAGATTGAAAAAGAAAGAAGAGAAAGTCAAGAAACATTAGAAGCACTGAAATGAACATTAACGATGCTAGAAAGACCCCAAGATAGTCCAACGACAAGCACTGAACAGAAGCCTGAAGTACAAAGACCATATTGGGTTATTTTTAATGGCCCAATGAAAGGAATCTATGATAACTAGAGTAAAGTACAGATTCATGTTACCGGAACATCTTATGGACACAAAAAATATCCAAGCCTCACTGATGCCAAACAAGCACTCAAGGATGCAGAAGCGGCAACTACTATGGCTCAACATTTGCAAAATATCACACAAACACCACAAAATAGAGTTTCATTAAAAAGAACCGAAACCCAAATATTCAAAATCCTACAAATACATAATTTGACCATTACAAAAATATCAACCTTCGCACAGGCCCAACAAGTACCAAGAATCTCAAAAGACCAATATTTTGAATTATGGACCTCACTCATGCACAATTCAAAAAAAGACATGATCCACTTCTACTACTCAGTCCACAGACAACATATAGGCCCCAGAGCAATTATTCTACCAGAAGCTATAGGTTTAACCACCGCATCATTCTTTTATGTCGGACTCATTGATTGCATCTATATAAGACCAAATACACAATACCAACAATTATCAAACTTCCATCCACCATACAAAACGCAGTACGACAATATTTTCAGAAAAGAGCCAAAGAACGAGAAATTTACTTAAAGGTATTTTCCTTGCTCCCGCTTTACTCTTTGAAGGAGGAGGTAAAAGAGGAATCACGACAAATTATTAAAATGGGTATTAGCAACACCACATATCCTTCACGATCTGAAGCAAAGGACGAAAATCTTACTGAAGAATTATATGATTTACAGTATGTAAATAACTATGTAGGTCTAGTAGAACAAACACAAAAGATTAAATTAGAATCCAAAGTAAACTACAAAAGTAAAAATACTTTAATAATTAGCCAAGCAGGAGAACAAATGACAGCCACAGAAGATCAGATAATTGACGAGCATGAAAGACCAATAATTGATTTACAGCTGGACCTCACCACTGAACTAAGGAAGACAATATGTCCCATCATCAAAGACATTGGACTACACACGTGTGCCATCTGTACAAAAGAAAAAGAGGAAGAGATAGAAGAGATAGAGACATTAGTGGAGTAAATAATGTAGTATTAGATAGGCACTGATAAAGGCACTCTAATAATGTAGCTAAAGACGTAAGCACTTACGTCAATATGAAAATAATTGAGTGCGAGGAAGTTCTATATAAAGATGCCTCAACCTCATTTGTACATAAGTTTTTAGAAGAAGTAAAATACTTTTCTTACAATCCCCAGTTCTCAAAATACTGAAATCCTAGAATTAGGATACTGCGGTAGGCAGGTTTATCATAGAAGGTCTGAAAGAAGAACTCATCGACTGTGAACTGCAGGAGGCAGCATCACGGATGCCAGTTCGAGACCTAAAAGTATAGAACAAGGCAATACAGGTATGGACTTCTATCATTCTTATTATTGATAGTAAGTTAGATGTTAGATATGAATAAAGATTTAATTATAAAGCAAGAACAAGATATAGGAATAATAGATTACGTTAATACTCTAGAAATAAAAGACGAATATTCAGCCGAATTTCTCATAGAACATACTAAAATACGAGAAGTAGAAAAAAAAAAAGGGAAGATCGACCTCCAAGAAGGAGAGGATATAAAACAGAATTTAAAACAAAGACTAGAGAATATAGTATCAAGAGAAAATATTATCTATTTAGGAAAAATGATAAAGGAATATCCAATAAAAATAGAAGAAGCACGAGGAAACTATATACTTCCATTAATCGGAGAAGATGAGCTATCTGAAAGAATATCAAAGATAAAAAAGCAACATAGACATAAAATAGCCTATATACATATCGGAACAGTACAAATAATATTAAAATCTACTTATCTAAGAGGAATAGATTCACCAATAACACTAGTATTAACAGACGAAAGGATAAAATCACGAAAAAAAAATTCTAGGAATTATAGAAGGAAATCTTGCATATACAGTAGTTAAATTTAAAGTATCACCTCAATATGGAATACCAATAGCAACAAAAAATCTAAGTAATTCTATAGGAATTTCTTATCATTTTAAAAATGAAAATTTAATGGAAAAATGAGATATGCCTTTTTCTATTACTTATACTGTAGGATATGCATTAACAAATTCACATCATAGTATCAAATTTAGAAATAGTGAAAGGATTCAGATTGACGAATTATTCAGGAATACATCAACTAAAGAAAGGAAAATTGAATTACCTATACAAAGACAAAATACAATAACAAATCAACCTAGATTAATAGCCTCAATAAGTATGCGAATTACACCCCCAATAAATTTAGAAAAGAGGATGAAGAAGAAAGATTACAAGAACAAATAAAAAAATTAATCGATATGGTAGAAACATTAAAAAATAAAATATGTTTAATATTATTAAATTATTTATAATAAACATAATAGAAAAGATAAATATAGAAATAGTACTAGAAAAAGAATACAACCAACATTTACAATGCACAGAAAATTTTCAACAAATAAAAATCACAAAAGAAGATAGTATAATTCTGATATTGAAGATTATCTATATGAATAAGAAGATAAAGACACCAACAGAGAAGCAAAAAATAAAAGAAATTCAAAAACTCAAGGACAAACTTAAGGAAATAATAAGCAAACGAAAATATTTGAGAGAAAAAACCAAAGAGATTTTTAATGAAAGAAGAGAATTAATACAAGAAGAAGATAGAATAAAAACAGAAATAAAAAATGCCAGGAAAAGTCTATAGAGAAATAACAGATAAAAATGAATTAGAAAAATATTATTTAAGAAACCCTGCAAAAAATGATTATTTCAAATAGAGACGAAGTAAAAAATTTTAAATACGAAATAAGAACTATTAATACACACCAAGGATTAATTATGAATGGAAGAATTATTAGAGTAAGAGAAATAACAGAATATGTAAATACTAATGATTTTGAAACAGCAACTTATTTTTATCAAAATCTATTTAATAGACCCTTAGTATAAATATTACCTAACATTGAAGTACAAATAATAAACTTATATGAGGTACGAATTATGGTATCAGAGCACAGTAACGACCTATGACTAAATAATGACAATACTTTTTAGGCAACGCTTTTTATATACATCTGTACGAAATTTATACAGAATACATCTGTACCGTAGTAGTCACTAATAATCCTATCTCCCAACAAATAATGTAGTTAAATGTTATTAATACTGGAAGCTAAGATTATGGGCAGGTCATCTTCCTGTACGAGTACTATGAGTTTTTTTTTTTTTCAATAATACTAAGTAATAAATAAAATTTAGTTAACGTTTTAAATTAAATATTTTATTTCTTTAAATTTTGAATTTTCTCTTTCTAATAAAATACAAAATTAACAGATTATTTACTGCTTTTTATTGATTACCAATATATATATATATATATATATATATATATTTTTTGACAAACAGTGCTATGAGTATTTAAACATTATAGAAGAAAGACACCAAAAAAAAAAACATTAATAGAAGAAGTAAATGTTTAGGCCAGGGTTTTGTTTGTTGTCAGGTTTAATTAGCTTTGAAATTTAATTTTGGTTTTATGTTTAGCTTTATTTTGTTTATAAAAGATAATTATTTGACTTTGCCCAAAAAAAATAAATAAAGAATGAAAAGTGTTTAGGTAACTACAAAAATTATTTTTTCCATTACAAATTCGCACCTCATCTCCAAAGAAGGAAATTAACCAGCATTACAGTACAAATTAATTTTAGTTGTTAGGGGAATATAGAATAGCATTATATATGGCCACTACAAGAATCTATTTCCCATATTATTTTATATCTAGCTCTACGGTTTTTTGTCACAGCATAGAAATTAAAGCGGGTTATCATATTACACAATTAATAAAAGTTACACTACTGTTTAATTGCTTTAGAATGAGAGTCATGTTCAGGAGTGGAAATTTTATTCTTCTAATATTTTAAAAGAATTAATAATTTAAATATATATTTATTTTATAAAAAAGCTAAACAAAATCAAAATATAATTTTATTTTGAAGTTAGGGAGATAATTAAATGACGAATTAGCAAGATTATGAGACAAAACTAGCTAGTCATCGAACTACTCGAGTGACTTGATTTAATAGTTTAATAATTAACTAAAGTTAGACGATAGTCGGATTAATTTACTTAAATATATGATAAAATTATTAAAAATTACAAAATATATTTTTAAATATTTAAATGTAATGATTTGTATAGCATTAAAATTCAAACATACATACATTACAATTCAGATAATAATTTGTTTATACTTCATATTTCATCATTAAATTTCAAATTTAATGTTCTACCTTCAAAATTAAAAGAAACCATATTGCTTTTAAAAAAAATTGAATTTTCCTTCAAAAGCCTAAACAATTTAGCTGGTTCATCGCTTAATCACTGGTTTAACCGATTTTTTCACCATTTTTGCAAACATATTTTTCAATTATCCCCATTAAATCAATCACTTCAATTTGATTTTCAAAATTATATGAATTAGGCTTCCACCTACTGCGCCATACCAGCTCCTCCTCCTCCATCGTTCTCGTCGTTGTCTTCTTCTGAGTCATTGTCATCGTTGTCGTCGTCGTCACCATCATCATCTTCTTCTTTTTCTTTCTCCACCTCCTTTGTCATTGATCACCGTCGCTATTGTCGTCTTTGTCTTCCTGCGAAACCAAATTAGAATACATTAGTAAATAAAACCGAAATATAATATCAAAACACACAAGAAAATTTAAAAACCGAACCAAAATACATTGGTATATCGAACAAGAATATAATAACAAAATGAATAGGAACATATTATAAATGAAAACCAAGCAAAACAGAACAAAAATACATTAGTAAGTAGAACCATAACATAATAGCAAAACGAATAGGAATATTTCATCATCACAAACATCAACATCACATGAAAACTAAAAAATCGAATTGGAATATATTGGTATATCGAACCAGAATGTAATAGAAAATGAACATGAATATATTGTAAAATAAAACCAATCAAAATTGGATACAACATTTGTAAACCATGTTACAATATGCATGCAAGGTTTTTATGATTAGGTTTTGATGAATGACAACCATTATGGAATTGATGACAACCATCGAAGGATTTGAGGATTCGCTTTGAAAGCAAAACAACAACTATGACAAGAATACAAACTCCGCAAGGTTGAAGACGTTTTATAGTCTTAGGACCTAGGTATAATCTTGCTAAGAACCAAATTAAATTATCTCTCTCACACACACACTAAAACTCTTTTAAATAAATGTTTTAGAAAATGTTTTTCAAAGTAAATATATTTGAAAATATTTTTGTGATGATCATATTAGCCATACATGTTTAGAAACTTGATTTCAAAGAAAAAGAACCCTAAGAATTGATCAAAACAAGTTTAGAATCAATTCTTAACGTTTTAAAACGTTTTTAGGGCATTTACCGTCAAGGGTATCGATACCCTTGAGGAGGGTATCGATACCCTCTTGCCAAAATTCAAAAATTTTGGCTCAACGGTAATAAGGGTATCGATACCCTC
>JASCZI010241675.1:178880-193825 GCA_036250425.1 Stylosanthes scabra
TAATTCACCTCCTCTTGAGTGTTGTGCATTGTGACTAACAACATTATCATCGCTCTAGGGATACAACTGAAATAAATCGAAACATACTATTAAATAGTCGAACACAAAACAGAAAACAACAAGTTGAAAACAACAAAATTAAGAGTGAAAGTAAAAATTAAAAGAAAAAGAAGAAGAACAGGGCCATAAGAAGAAAATGATGATGATGATGAAGACAAAAACAACAAGGACAACGAAGTAGAAGAAGATGATGACAATGATAATGAGGATGGCAAGGAGGATGACGACAACGACAACGACAAGGAATAAGAAGGATGAGGAAAAACACTGGTGATTAGAGAAATGTGAAGAAAAAGAGAAGGAAGGAAAATATATAAAAGAAAAAAAAGAAGCAAGATAAAAAGTTAAATGATTTGGTTGTATAAATTTTGTTGGACAAAATAAATGACACTTAACATTATTAAAAAATAAATTAAGGTGAATACTCAAATGTAGTGGATTTCATGTGAAATTATTTACTAAAAATTGTTAGATAAATTAATATATTTAATTAAATTGTAATCTAACGATTTTAAAGTGATAACTTGACATAAAATTCAACTGCATTTGGATTTTCATAATAAATTCAGTATAAAAAATTGAAAGTAACTTAATCCAATTTTGAATCCCATATATATAATGGAACTGGGCTTTCGTCAAAACTAACCAACCATTAATTAGGAGTTCACGAACTCCAACAACAACACGACACGTCATCTGATTATTTTTTTCCCTTCTCCTCGAACCGTCGATTCCATGGCCACCACCACATACACCATTGTCAAAGAGAACATGCTTTCACACATTTCCCCTGATCTACTCGTTCTTTTCACTCAATATTAATGGGGTCTAGACAATCCCTCTTCGCCATTCCCCATCACCGGATTCTGGATTCCAATTGGTTGCTATTGTTCTTTTCTACCAAGACCTTTGAATTTGGGGTCTTTTGAAAATTTTCCAGTCACAACGTCACTTAACCAAAAGCTATATATAAGAAAGGTTATATTACTCTTTATTGTATTTAATTTTATAAAATTTTTAATTATATATATATAAACAAAATTAAGTTCTTATATAATATTCAAATTTTCAAGTAAATCACTAGTGATAAAAAAAAATTTAATTTTATCAAAATATTCTATTAAAAACAAGTAATTTATATTTGCTGAGGATTTATATAACATAATATTTTCTTTTTGTTTTCACAAGAGGAATCTAATTATAAAAATCACTATAATAATTTAATGAGTTTAATTTTGTTGTGATGACCAATCACAAGTCAATGATAAAAGAAATTATTTTTATTGACGTGGTATTATAAAATTAGAGATATATGTAAAATAATTTTACATATCTAAATTAAATTCTATTTTCATAACTATTCCTAGGAGAAAAACTGAAAAAGAACTACCCCAATCAGGAAAAAGACTACTATCATGCTAAAATGATAACTAAGGGAGGAGGTTACGCCAACAGGGATCTACAGAGACATATTATCGGCAATTGACCAGGCCGAGATACTCAGTCATTTGTTAATGGTTAAGTCAATGGATCATTGGTTGAACCGATTAAATCAAAATTAATTAATATAATATATAAGAATACAATTTAATTTAATATCAATTATGTTATATTTATGTATAAAAAGAATAAAAATAAAAAACCCCTAATGCATAATACAAAATCTATAAAGCACGGATACTTAGAAGTGTCCGCGTGTCGGATACGTTTTGGACACGACACTCACGAACACTCGTCCGACACACATATTTTAAGTGTCCATCTGTGTTCTTAAAAAAAAAAAAAGTAAAAAATACCTCTTTGGACACACTTGACACTTTAAAATATCATGTTCATGTATCCAACTTTATTCTTAGCTTATATTCTTAAAATGAATTTAAAAATAATATATAGATATTAAATGCTTTAAAATGAATTTAAAAACTATCTTAAATGTTTTATATAATTAAAATAGATATTAAAAATATTTAAAAATAATAATTTAAATTTTAATATGAATAAAATATTAAAATATTATTATAATTTTATTAAAAATATATTATATTTTATATATATTGTATCCTCGTCTCATATAAAATATTGAGATTGATGTGTCGCCCTGATGTGTATCCGTTTTCATGCATCACAGTACAAAACAGATAGACAAGTTGTTGGCAAGCTACTGTATACATGTGTGGGGTCCCTTGTTCCAATTCAAGGAAGGTCAATTTTTCGTAACTGCATTATGAGTGAGAGCAACAATTTAAAATGCTAAAATCATGTTTATTATTTAATAATTAAAAAGAATAATTTTTATATGCCAATGAGAGTCTATATATTTGGAGTAAAAAAATTAACTCTATGTTTGATCAAAATTTAATGGTATGATTCCATTAATTAAATTGTGCGCATAAAATTTTGAATAGTATACGTATGCAATCTTGTTTTTCTACCCTATGAAGAAGGACACCAATACACCATGCATGGGCCACACGTACGGGGTTGTGAACATTGAAAGAAAAATAATATCTTTAACATCTCATAATAATGAATATATGTTTATGCCTTCTGGGTCGCTATAAATATACCCTCTTGATTCCAAGATCTTATAAACAAAGCTTCTTCACACTTTCCACACACAACCAAAACCAAAAAAAAAAAAGATATGGCGTCTAAACCTGGCATTCTCACTGATTGGCCATGGAAGCCTCTTGGAAGTTTTAAGGTTTCATCACTTATATATTATTATATTTTCCTCATCTTATGTTTATCATTATGGATTACATTAACTCGATAAGTCATGTAATTAATCACTTATTCCAAAAGTTTAAGCATAGAAAAATACGACGACTCACGCAGTTGTTTGTCTTTTTTAGTTTAAGTCTATGTTTTGTCATTTACTAAAAACCAAACTTACACTATCATGATCATGTTGATATCATGCATTATTTATAATATTATTTTCTGTGTATGAAATGGATGAAAGTGGGTGATTTTGGCACCATGGGTAGCACACAGCAGCTACTGTTTTCTAAGGAAGGAAGAAAAGGAAAGAGATCTTGGATACTTTCTAGTATTCCCATATATGATGCTGAGAATGCTACATGATCAAGTTTGGATCACTCTTTCTCGCCACAGAACTTCCAAAGGCAAAACCAGGATCCTTGACAAAGCCATTGAGTTTGATCAAGTTGATCGAGAAAGCAATTGGTTGGTACTGCTTCAAAACTAGATTAATTTCTTTATTCTCAGTTAAATACAACCTCACCCTCCTACCTCATTTCTCAGTGTAAAGAGATTCTGTATGTGAATTCAATTACATATTATTAAAAATAATTATTTTTTATTATCAATGCATAATAAATAATTATTTAAAAGAATGAAAATACTTAATTAATGTAAAATTGATTTATAATATTAGTACATCAAAATTAAATTCATATTTGATTTCTATAGTTTTATGTTTAAATAACTTAAAAATAATTGTTAAATAATTATGAAAAGTTTTCAAATTTTTAACGTACCCTAATTAATATAAGACAAAACTTTTCAGAGAAAAAAAAAAAAAAAACTCATTCAATAGGAACCATAGTGTTAACTGTTAACTATAAAGAAACTATGATTTTCAGGTTTTCACCCAGTAAACCTTTGATCTGACTAGAGATTTAGTTATCCTCTCTTCATTTTTTTTTAAAAAAATATATTAAAAAAATACATATTAAGAAATAACAGAATTTTATAATAATTAATAATATATGTAAATGTAAATTAAGTTGTAATTATTTAATTTTGCAGGGATGACCAGATATTGTTCAATGGGTTATTATTCTACATAGGTCTCATGTTGGTTCCAGAAGCTTCTCAGTTGCCAATATGGAGAACAGATGGTGTTATTATTACAATTCTGTTGCATGCTGGACCAGTTGAGTTTCTTTATTATTGGTTGCACAGAGCACTCCATCACCATTTTCTTTATTCCAGATACCATTCTCATCACCATTCCTCCATTGTCACTGAACCTATCACTTGTATGTTTCATCTTCTTCTTCTTTCTTAATTATTTTTTAATTAATTTTAATACATTCTCACTTAAAAAACAAAATAATTTTATATGTACATTTAATTACGTAACTAATTATTTTTTACATTAACTAGCTGTCTAAATGATCATATAAAAAATTGATATAATTAAACAGTTATATAATAAAAATTATATGATAAGTGTATCAAACTTAAATTCTTATTTTATATACACTTTTTATTTCACTAATTTTATATTTACTAATTTTCATAATTAATATGACAACAACAAGATTTAAATGTGAGTTTAGAAGTCCATTAATACGTTAGTTCTATTTAACTAGTTTTGAATTTTTGCTTGCTTTGACATAAGTCACATAACTATATTTTGATTGAAAGGTTTGTCCATAAATTAATCAATGTTAAGTAAATAAATTAAAACAACACATATCAAGTTGCTGAATAAGCAAGTAAATAAATACTAATTAAAGTTACTGCCGCACGAATTGAGTGCACCCAACAATTGATCAATTATTTATTGTCTGAAAGCGATATTTATAATTTTAATTTATACTGTATTCTAAACAGAATTAGAAGTATTTATATACAATTTTTAATTATTATAATAAAAAATTGAGATAGAAAGAGACGGAAATGGAGTTGGAAAATAATTTCTTTTAATTTTTAACAAATATAGAAAGGATATATGATTTTTTCTTATAAAACAGCAGAAAAATTTGGCATTCCTATTTTTATCTTGAATTTACCCATAAAAAAATTTGTATATGCTTCTCTATCTCAAAAATAGCTTTTTCCCTTCTTAAAGAAACTTTTTTTTTTACTTTTGTAATTTCTTGAAAATTAAATATATGACTAAATATCTCAATGTTTTCATATGTTAGAGAAGGTTAATTAAAAAAAAATTAAATACAGTACAAAAATCCTAAAATTAAAAATAAAAAGTTTTTATAAGTTATTAAGAAAAGAATTTAGCTAATATGTGTCTAAGAGTATAAGTTTATTATTAATAAAAGATTTTAAATATTTATATTTAATGAATGAAAAATAAATATATTGAAATTTTAAATTATTTGTATTTTTAATAAAAAGAATTGTAATTTATAATCTTAATATCTCCTTTTAGGTAAAAGATAGATAAACTCTATTAAAAAACAATGTATTTTTATAGAAAAAAAATAATAATTATATATATATATTTATTTTACTCCACCAAGTCCAACTAAATTATTTATTTTAGGTTAAATAGAAGATTATTTTGGTATCAAATGGAAGTTTGTTTCGGTATTATTTTTTTTTTTTGTATTATTATTTAGCATAAAAATAAATAACTTGATCAACCAAAATAAATATACATATAACATTATAAAAAATATATTTTTTCAAAAAAAAATATCTACGAATTAGGAAACATTGAAAACCTAAAATTAGAAATAGTGAAAAACATATGTGACGACTGATGAGAGAGACATGGAGTTATTATGATTCATTAATGTTTTTGTTGCAGCTGTCATCCATCCATTTGCAGAACACATTGCATACTTTCTGCTCTTTGCAATTCCACTTTACACAACGATCATCACAAGGACAGCTTCCATTGCATCCTTTGCTGGATATTTGGCATACATTGACTTCATGAACAATATGGGTCATTGCAACTTTGAGTTCATTCCAAACTCCCTTTTCTCCATCTTTCCCTTCCTCAAATATCTCATGTATACTCCATCGTAAGTTCTTCATTTCTATCTTCTTTTTTTAGAATTTATGATGATAAGTTCGTGACAGTACAACTTTTCTAAAGAACATGAGCTGACCAACATAAGTTCATAAAACATAGATAGTTGAGTGTCTGTGTCTCTTAATTATTTTTTTTTTTCAGATCGATTCTCCTTAAAAAATAAAAATAGAGTTCTCAACACCAGAAAAATTAGTCATTAAATCTTTTGTCTGATAGATACCTTAATGAAAAAATAAAAATTTAAGCGGAAGAATGATTATATTTCTATTAAAATATTAATGATGATGATAACTCAACAGGAAACTTGATATTCAGTTCAATACTACGTACTATGATTAGAATGTATAAAGAAGAATGTCTATTTATAAGTAAACGAATAATAAAATAAATAGTTGATATATAATTTCTTAAAATATATTTTAACACATCTATATCACGTCTCAATAATTAAGATGCTTAAAAGGACCAACAATAATTAATGTTTAACTCATTATTTAATTTCTTAGTTGTATGTAGCTTTCATTCAACGATTAGATCTCATCTTCCATGGATTTCAAAACATCGAAAGCGATATATATTTATGAAAAAAAAAAAACAGAAAAATTAACTCAAATAAAAAAATTCATGATTATGAGGTATCAGAAACAGAGCTGAGATGGAATGAGCAGAGAGAATGGAGAAGAAGATAGCTGATGCATGATACGATAGCTAAGGACGTGAAGAATAATATAAGGATAACCATTAACTAACAGTAATTATAACGGGTAACAGATTCTGTTAATTCTGTTGTAGGTTAGTTAAGACTAACTAACTTAATAAGTTATGCCTTCATTACTACTTACAATGATCATACATGCATACTTACAGTGAAATTAATGATAGGAAAAAGGACATTTGTATCTTCGATCATTTTAAATTAGTACAAATATATTATCGACCTTTAAAAAGTACTAAAGTGCCATCCAGATAACAACAACGGAGAGTATTTGTGTGGCTAAAACGAGTTCCGTTTTGACTTAATGGTATTCAGCGTGGACTCATTTCGCTTCATATGTCCAAAATAGCGTTGTTTTTTCCCAAATTATAAAGCTTATATGCAATAATAAAAACGAAATCATTTTCCTCTCATTCGTTCCTCACAAAACCTCATCTTGGCAGTGTTGCTACGCACTCTACCCTAATGTGTAATCGAAGATGAGTGTGTAATAACATTGTCAAGATGGGATTTTGTGGGGAACAAATAAGAGAATAAACAATATCATTTTGCCTATTCTATATAAGCTTCACAATTTGGAAAGAAACAACGTTATTTTGAACATATATAGGAAGCGAGAATGAACCCACGATAGAGATACCGATGAGTCAAAACGAGGCCCGTTTCAGCCATACAAGCATTCTCCATTGCCATTTGGCGAGTCAGGCCAATGGAGGGGCATGGTAGTCCCATTTTTTCAAAGATGAGGGACACTAGTATTTCTCAAAAGTCGAGAATGCATTGGTACTAGTTTAAAAAGTCGGGAATACAAATGTGATTTTTCCTTAATGATATTTATTTAAAATTGGAATAATATATATTTTAAACATTAAATAACTAAATTAATGCTCCAAATATATTTAAATGGAAAATTTAAACTTTTGGTGACATTTACATTTTTTGAAGGATTTATTATATATATGAGTATTTATTTATATTAACAATATTTATAATAATTTTAAATAATAAGTGGTCGAGTAAAACTAGAACTCTAATTTTATAATATTTTTTTCTTTTTAACTTATTTATTTATTTTGGGGGTAATATATGAGGGACCAGTTCTGATATAGATGAGTCCATGCAAATGCAAATGCAATGTGCAATTTGTGGCTATGTTGGTAGCTACTGAGGAGTGGTCATCAGTGGCCAGTATACTTATATAATAATAAAGACACATTAAACTGCATCAAGTCCATCACCTCATTAAATTTTGTGATCAATTTGGATGAGTTTTCCTCTTTTATAGGTTTCTGTTACTATCACATATCAAATATATATTGGTGAAACTCAATTAATGATTTTGGGTGTTGTGGATCAGTCTTATTTAATGAGTCTGCAGCATGCATCGCTAGTTATATGTACGTAGAGTATGGGTGATGGGATTAGAAAAGAGTTAATAATAATAATAATAATAATGTATAATTTTGCATGAATTATTGCATTAAATTCTGATCATTCTATTGATGGCTACTAATATGGACACGTCTCGAATGGCAATATTTTTGGTGACTAAAAATAAACTAGCGTATAAAAAGTGATTATATATATATCCACTACTATTGCATGCTGCAGTCATTATAAATATATGATATGATAGTTCTTGAGTAGTATAATTTCTTGATCACTTTTGTTGCTATAAACCAAGTTGCATTGTCAGAGTTTGCCCGTACTAATATATACTGAAACCACCTCACGTGTGTGATTGGATAATTTAGATACATTAATACTACCAAAGTCTCCCATAAGAAAAATACTAAAAGCACTTTATTAATAATGACGTATAACCTTATTTGTCCTGCCCTTAGTATACTTTGAATAAGAAATCATACTATATATATAGTAAAATAAATTAAAAAATACATTTTTCTTAACTATTCTTTTGTCAATCAAATAAATTAAAAGAAGGATAATATTATGTATACAATTATATTTTTGGTACACCTAAATAGTACTCAAATAATTCACGGTAGATTATTATTTGATCTATTAGGCTGAGAGATGTTATTTGACCCTTGTTTTTTAAATTTTTTTGGTAAAGTATAATTTTATTCCTAAAATTTGCAATTTTTTCTAAAACATTTCTTATATTAAATTTCATCAATTTTATTCCACACATTTTTTATTACTGTAAAAAATATCTTAATGTAGCTCATTTTGCTTCTTCTTTTTTAAGATAAAATCTAATAATTAATTAAGAACCTCATATTATATTCTTAAAGAATATTTGCATTTTTTTATAAGAAAAAAATTGTACATGCACTAATTAATATATATAATAATTTTCAACATATATGCATGGCAGGTTCCACTCTTTGCATCACACACAATTCAGAACCAATTACTCACTGTTCATGCCAATTTATGATTACGTTTATGGAACAATGGACAAGACTACAGATAAAACATATGAAAAGGCAATGAAGAGAGAAGAAGGTTCAGCAGATGTAGTGCATTTAACACACCTTACAACCCCAGAATCAATTTACTATTTGAGGTTGGGATTTTCTTCATTAGCATCCACACCACAATCTTCAAAATGGTATCTCTATTTGATGTGGCCAGTGACACTTTGGACTTCCTTGATGACTTGGTTTTATGGCAAAACTTTTGTTTTGGAGAGTAACAATTTCAAAATGCTCAATTTGCAATCATGGATTATACCAAGATTCCATGTTCAAGTAAGATTTCTAGTTATGTATAGTATGTTTTTTTTTTTTTAATTGCAAAACTAAAATTTAAGTTATTGTCACAATATTTTTTACCTTCTATCTAATAACCAAATAATGAATAATAAATTTATTTTTCTTTAATTTTGACAGTATTTCTTCAAATGGCAAAGAGAGACATTAAACAAATTGATAGAGGAAGCAATACTTGAGGCAGAGTTGAGTGGAGTTAAGGTTTTAACTCTTGGTCTTTTAAACCAGGCAAGCATACCTTTTTATTTTGTGTGTGTATATATTCTCAACATATATCAATTTTAATATACATTCTATTTTTTCACATTATTAAATTTCTAATAATAGTTTTTTTTTATATATAAAAAACAATTCAATGTATTGGTATTATGCAGGGAGATAAGCTTAATAAATTTGGTGAGCTTTACATAAAGAGCTATCCGCAGCTTAAGATAAAGATTGTGGATGGAAGTAGCTTAGTTGTGGCTATTGTTCTTAATAACATCCCAAAAGAAGAAACAACAACTCAAGTGCTTCTTTGTGGTAAACTTACCAAGATTTCATATGCCATTGTCAATGCTTTGTGTAAAAGGGGTACCAAGGTATGTTAATTATTTTTTTATATTATTTACGCATCAAAATTCAACTATTAAATCAATTCAGTATAAAAATACATGTTATAATACAAAATACACATTATAAATAACTTAAACAATACATGTATTTATACAAAAATACTTTATCTCTAATTTGGTGGTTAAATTTTAGTGTGCAAATAGCATTTTTGTTATTTTTTCTTTTGTTCTTAATTGACCTAGGTATTATTGTTCTTCGCTGGTCAATGGTTAGATTGTGTCCACTTATTTCATTTTCTTTTATTATATTTAAGATGATGTCTCAAATATAGAGTCTAATTCGAATGTATAAATAAAGTTATTGTTAATTTATTTTTAACTATGAACTTAAATAACTAAGTGGAAATTTCTAATTAGCATATATGTAACAACTTAATTAAATCTTTTATTACATTCAGAGAATTATGACTAAATATTAAGATAAAAAATATATTGTTTTATTTAATCCTGTTATTATAATCAATATATAATTATATCCATGTAATTCTTTTCAGGTTACAACAATGTACAAGGATGATTATGATAATCTTCAGTCAAAGCTCTGTTCTGAGTCCAAGAAGAACTTAGTTTTCCCGGGATCATACACTGCAAAGGTACCTGAAACAATAAAAATAAAAAAATCAATTAATTACATGGAAGAAAAAGGAAAATTAAATTAAATTGTATTATGAAAATCATGAATCTGATTTCAAATTTAATTTTCAGATATGGTTAGTAGGAGATCAAATTAAAGAGGATGAACAGAAAAAAGCACCAAAAGGAACACTCTTCGTACCTTTTACCCAATTTCCTCCGAAGAAACTTCGCAAAGATTGTTTCTATCATACCACGCCATCCATGCTAGCTCCTTCTTCTTTAGTTAATGTGCATTCTTGTGAGGTTAGTTTATAATAAATTTTAACCTTTGTTTTTGAGTTTCTTGTTCAATTTTAATTTTGATGATACTACAAATATTTTACAAGATACGAATGATAACCCATATATTTTATGAGTGATCATTTTTATTTGGTTTGAATGATAATATTTTTTAATTTCGGAGGATAAATTATACATCCACATGTGTTTCACATATTTTCTTAATAAAGTAATCAACTATAAGAATAATCAATTTTTCATAATAGAATAATCAAACCTTTTATAAATATAAAATTAATTAACAATAAGTCAACGCTAATATTTTTATTTTTATTGATATTTTGATTATAAATGTGAAACTATAGTTTGATTATAAAATTTGTAATCTTTAATTAAAAATATGAATCAAGTTTGATTATGTTACTTATTGCTAACTAAATTTCAAAATGCAATTACAGAATTGGCTGCCAAGAAGAGTGATGAGTGCATGGAGAATTGCTGGGATATTGCATGCCTTAGAAGGATGGAATGTTAATGAATGTGGAGATTTCATGTTTAGCATTGAGAAAATATGGCAAGCAAGTCTTCATCATGGGTTTAGGCCATTGAAGATAAATACCCATGTTAAAGTCTAAATTCATTAATAATTTGCATTTTATATATCACTATATCAACTATTAAGTTTACTTGCTTGCTTATGATATATGATTAAAAATTGTATTAATTATACATTGTACTTAAATCATGCTGTCTGCAATTTATGCAGTGTAATAATAACTTCAATGAATTAATAATAATGTAAACAATTAGTTCTAATATAATTAAGTATTCATTATGTTGTTCTATATGTATATGGAACTATTATAAATATAAAATAATATTGTGAAGTCATGGTTGCAAAATTAAAACTTCATAGGAGGAACATATATATAACTATTATTTGTATCATTATTTCTGAGCATAACTCAAATAAAAATGCTGCCTTTTTCAATTTAATGTCCTCATTAAACAATCCTATTAGAAAACTTAACCCAACTTAGGTAACGTCCCTTCCAAGTTAGGTCTATCCCACATTAATCCAGTACTTTCTTATAAATTTTGTTAAATGATAGATAATTTAATATTCAAAATTTAAAATATTTCAGAAAACTTAAATATTGCTAGGAAATGTTGGAATAACTATCATCCATCATTTCACAACATATTTGTAACTTAGAGAAAACTTAAAAAACAGGAGAAAAAAAAAGCAACAGATCAATTATTTTTTATCACAACTGGAACTGATCATCCATACAATTTACCAAGCTAAGCAACAAATCATTATTTTTATCACAACTGGAATTTATCATCCTTTACCGGTAATATAAAGCTAAAAAAAAATGGGGGGAAAAAAATCAATATCTAATTGAGTATGGGAAGTAATCAAGTCAACACCAAACCCCCCAAGAAAGAAAGAAAGAAAAAAGGAGGGTGAAAAAAATATATAAAGAAAAGAAATAAAACAGAAATACTATGCTGAAAGAATCTGGCAATTTCAGAGTTAACCAATCATGCCAAATTTTGCCAACTTTGGCTGATGTGAAAATTTTGTACAAGAAAAAGAAAAAGCTTGGATTGATTCTTAAAGGCAAAGATGGTAGACTGCACACGTTTCAGCTTCGTTCTTAGTTACTGCATAAAACAAACCAATACCAAAATCAATTATTGGATGGCAACCAAATAACTAACAACGACATCTTATTGGTTGATCTACCAAGAAAAGAAAAAGAAACAGAGAGTTTCATAAACTCAGAAATTGCTTCATCTCTGGTAAAATTTGGTGTTATCTTATTTCTTCCTACCCAAGTTCTTTGAAATATTGAATTTGGTGATTCCTCCAGAAAACCATGTAACAAGACCACGCAGCATGAAGCTGACACTATTTTATAGCCATTTTTTATTAGGTTAAACTATAGGAGTCAATTGAAAATTGAGTAAAATTATGGGAAACCCTAGCGCAACTAAACCCTTTTATTAAAGTAATTGCAGCAATGTGGTTTTAGTTAGATAGATTCTTCAGAAACTGGAAAAAAGGTTGGATAAGGATTCATTAATACCTTCTATCAATTGTGCCATGAAGGATCCAATGAAAAAAGCTTATCATTTCTTGTGCCAGAAGGAAGAGCTCTACTCGGTGGAGCATGCACAGTAATTGGAAGAACCCATTCAGTTTTATCCCTTCCTTCAATCAGAAGTGGATGCTCATACCTTTGGTTCAGAAGAAAATATATATATATAAGTTTAACCGACACAACGTTAGATTTTGTAAATATTCGTTTATTTTATTATGGAAAGGGAAAGTATAGGTAACCAATAATTTTTAAACCAACATCAGCCAACAAAAAATACAACATCCATAACCACTATTTATAGAACATCCAAGATTAAGGTTATAGAACATTCGAAACCTAAAATAACTATCAACCAACTTTAGAAACAGAACATCCGAAACCTAGAAACAGAACATCCAAAACCTAAAGAAAGAACATCTAATTCAAATTGTTGGCAGATGTTGGCTGAATTTTTATTAGTTACCTAGCATTACTCTCATTAATGTCATCGTGTGATTCTACTTATCCGCTTAAACTTTCGGGATAAACGATTTCATGACATTAAAGTCCCAAAAACAGAAAATGCAGCAACAAACAGTGTAAAAATGGTCACACGGTGAAGCATACCTTCTCCAATCCACGTTCTTTGGAGTTGTGAAGAATTCAAAACGAAGGACCCATTGCACAGATACATGTGAAGTGGAGAAGGACATTGGGCCATCCATGGGAATAGAAAAAAGGAAGCTTGTCTGCACCAAATCTGCAACAACCTCGTGATGGTCACTCTGAACCTAAAAGCAAATTTGAGAACATAATTGTCAGAATGCTCATAGTTGAGAACATAATTGTCAGAATCGGATTCCAGTATCATTCCGAAATATTAAATGCTCATAGATTCAGTTTTCCACTAGTTAAATCAAGATCTCAATGCTTTTCCTTTCTGGATATTCCATGAAAAATCAGCACAAAAGCCAAAACCCAAGACAAAGGGCATAATACAATGCAGACACATACTGTTAATATGTAAGTATAGAACAAAATAGAGAATTGCTTCATATGTAATTTGCTATCATAGAGTGGCTATAAAACTGCTACATGATGAGGAATGCTCTACAGTTGTGAATATTGAGATGTAAAAGTGCCAACAAGACCAAAAACAAGCAACGCATAGAATGTTAAGTATATAAGCACAAGTACATGTAAATAAATATTTGCAAAAATTCATGTAGGAGAATGCTATAGTAGCATTTCTTCAGAAGGTTTAGACCAAACAAGAGATAGTTCAATCAAAGAAGGAAACTTTATTTTTTGAGGATATTTAGCAGTGACAAATACAACATGGGTTCTAAAAACCTTGAATAGTAACAGCAGTCAGCAGATACCTTTGTTATTGTTGGGGAATTCCTCCTAGATGGGTGGATAAAACGCCTACTTATAGTTTCTGAAGTTTCCAATGTTACTGAGATCTGCAAAATGATAATTATAATAATAAATTCCTTCCATGGCATCAATCATGCTGAATAATTTGTTTGTTAGTTATTAATTTAAATAAAGCTCACAACAGGCGAGTCACCTCTAGGCATCTCCTAGCTCCTTCTTCATGAAAGAAAGTAAGAGTCCCACCTATCTGCAACAAGTTGTTCGTGATTAGATATTCCAACTATTGCACAAGATGTATCAAACTCTATAAGGCTATCATTACCATATCACTGAAGTAATAAGTTGCATCAGAATTTTTTGGTGAAAATTTAAGCAAAACTTGATCATCCAGTTTGATGTTATAAGACCGTCCTCTAGCGAAGCCTTCTGCTGCGGAAAATGTATGAAAAGGATTAGCTTAAGCAGAATCTATATTGAACGTTAATATCCCAAAGGTCTTGGATATCAAAATCAATCGAAGTGGATAAAATTTATCAATTTACATGCTGACTCATTGGCTCCTGCTTCTGGTGATGTGGATACTCCAGTATCATCTTCTGCAGAAAATGGTTTCCTGTACTTCTGTTGCTCACTTGGTGAGGCAATAGCAAGTGATTTCTGGTTTGATAAGACATCTGTTAAATGAAAGATTATTTGGCAAAGCAGGTCATTGGAGAAAACAATAACAAAAGATGACAC
>JASCZI010241675.1:212753-227160 GCA_036250425.1 Stylosanthes scabra
AACACTCCGAATGTTCTCTCACCTGGACAGGTTGCATAAAGGAACTTAGTGAAAAGTAGTAAATCAACGCTTCAGGCAAAAGGAACAAATAATTACTCCATGTAACTACCTGAGGGGTCCACTTCCCTTGCAATTTTAATAGCATCAGAAGTTGCTATGTCTTGATTGGCCGGAGATATTGCCAGTATAATACAATTAGGCTGTCAAAACACATTAAATATTGGTTAACATAAAAAGCTACCTTGATGGCATCTCAATTGCAAACTAATTACAATTCATCGAGAATACAAGGTCATAAAATGGGAGGCAGAGAGTGAAACAAAAATGATTATTGCACTAGTTGACGGATATGAACTCCTTGTACAATAAGTCAACAATAATCATAAAAAACAAAGGCATACTAAATGAGAACAACAATCTTTTTTTTTTCGTGACTAAATGAAAAACAACAATCTAAATCTAAAATTTAACACCAATATAAGAGGAAGTAATACTACAAATAAGCCACTAAGTCTTTATGACCTCAACAAAACAATCTAAACTCTTATATTTTTCATTTTTGTTTTCTTTAAAAAAAAATCATAGATTCTTATAAAATTTTCCTTTTACCTTCTCAATGTAAGATCGGACCATATTTTCAATGTCTTGAACAATACTCTCCTGTTGTCCTTCTGTAAATGGCATAGTAGTCAATGACCGCAAACTATAAAGCAGTGAAATATCATAACCATATATAGCAATTGAATGCAAATCATACCTACAGCAACTTTAGTCAACCCCGGTAGATCAACCAAAGTGAGGTTGACAACTGCTCAAAAAAAAGAGAAAAAAGGATAATTTAATTAGGCGGGAGAAAAAAGAACTGCAATAATAGTTACGTAACAGCAAATGACAATTTAAGTACTAGTTCCAGTTTATGCAATATGATAATACTTTAAAGGAATATAAATACAAATTTAACTAACAAAAGAGATAAAAGAATACAAATATAATGTACAAAAAAAGAATAATAAAGGTTATAGTGTATTTGTAAAGGAGGTAGCTCCATCTAAGTCAAAAACAGGTTATAGTGTAGCTCCTACTAAAGGAGGTACTAACCATGCTATATAGAGCAGATTCTGAAGAACTAGAAGGTCTTGGCAACGTCTCTACTCTCTAGGTCTAGAATAGAAATACCTTAAGTTGGTAACTTTCATTTACATATTTTCTGCACAATATTTATTTCCTAAATGTTTCCTTACTCACCTAGGTTCTGGCAACATCTCTAAAAAATTTTCCGGGGACCACAATTAAATTCACTTGTGATTTGTTCTACTTCCCCTTAGTTGAATCTGTTTAGTTATTTGCTTTCCCTTGAAAAGGAGGGGTTAACAATGAAGTCACTCGGTAAGGATGGGATTTTGTTGTATTGATTACCTACTGTACATAATACATTTTCTTTTCTTTTGATAGGGTGGGGAATACTTGCCTCTGTTGGACTCTGTTCTCCACTACAATATAGTTATCTCACTAGTCACTAATTCGAAAAGGAAAGAATACACCAGCTTAAGACCAAAAATGATAATGAAAACAAAAACAAAAACACAAATATCAAACAGAAGTTTACAGCAAGCAACCATCTAGTGAAGATCTCAGAGAGTAAAAGACAACAACAATTGGTGCGCACCTTTCGGAGAATAAATGCTAAGATGAATCGGAACAGGGGATATTTGTTTCGTCTTTCCCGTCAATCTGTCAGTTTCATCCTGAATTTCCTTCCGCACTAGAGCTGCAATAATAATAATAATAATTGATTTAAATAAGAGGGCATGAAGGTTCTCCCATTCTGTAACCACTATATTTCTATAATTAGCAAGTGTGCATTATACTACAATACAAGACCCCTCGTCGAAAGAATCAACATGGATAATTGAATGGTTTCAGTACTTCAAGAACAACTCCAATAACGTGTTTTTAAAGTTTCAAATACGATGTGTTCATAAAGTGAAACAGTTCCAAATTTCATAGAGATGATTATTGAAATGAGTTCGATCTCACTTTAGAGAGATGGTTTCACTTTTCAGTAATAAATCTCATTCTCATATTTAGTCTCAAATCACTATTTACAATATCTGGTTTCACAAATACTTCTTGTGGGACACAAAATAAATTAGAACTGAAATCAAGCATTGGATATGCTCTAAATGAAGCTAAGCATTCGGCACTTTACCAAAATCAGTGAACTTTCTCCCAGGTATGTGAAGAAACTCAGCATATTCTTGTGCATCACTTTCCACCTGATGAAGCTGCAACACCAATGGACGCCTCGTCACAATCCCTAAAATTCAAACACAATTCAAATTCATTCACAGAAAAACACAGAACCGCCACACAGATCACAAAATCAAGAACCGAAAATAAAGAGTTGATAATTAAATGAACCCAAAAAAAAAACGCGAAGTAGTGAACAACAAACCTGATCCTCTAGGTAGAAAGTCACGTCCAACAATGCTCTCTAGAACCGAAGACTTTCCTGAACTCTGCTCACATTTCCAAAATAAGAAAGAAAAAATAAAATCAAGAAAACGAAGAAATTCAGAAAACTTAAGAAGCGAAATTCCATTTCCAATGGTTTTCTAGTTTATATGGCACAAGAAATCGTTAATTTCAAAAAGAAAAAGAAAATTCGATGACGATGATGATGACCTGGCCACCAACGACGGCAACTGAGGGAAGAGCTTCCCAGAGAGAAGAGAAGGAGTTGTTGTCAGAGCCGCCATAATCGCCGAGAACGGTGCAAGCTCTCTGAATTCTGTTAACCAAACCAATCAAGCTCTCCATCGTCGCCATCGTAGTTCTTCAACAACAACAACTACACGAAGATCACGCTTATTGTTCAGCTACTTCAACAGCAGCAACCGTTCTCTTCCTTCTCCTGTGAATTCTGTCTGAGAACCCTAGATTCTTAGTCACGAAGCTTTTGACGTGAATACTAAGAGAGAATAAGCGAAGAAGAAGAAAGAAAGAGAGAGTTCTAGATAGAGAAAAATCTCTGCAATTTTTGCACCTTTTTTGGACAGAGTAGAAAAGGTCAAGTACGTCGACCGCTTTGGAGAAGCTTATGAAATTAATTTCTTGTTATATGTTATATTTTTCAAATATTTGTCAAAATTTTAGAATTATTATAAGAATTTTCATAATCATAGTCACATCTTATGATAATTACTCCAGTATAATAAATTATAATTAATTAATTAATTCATTTTCATATATTGTTTTACTCATATATTTAATTATATAACATAGTACTGGCCAAAATAATTATTTTTTATATTGATTATTGGATAACTGTGAATAAAAATTAAACTCATAATTAGGTAATTTAGTATTTTTGTATAACATTTTGTTTTTATTCCTGTATCAAATGCACGGTAACTAATTGTCACAAAAAAGATACTCTAACTATAGTGTATAGCCTTGTAAAGACAAAAGAAATATTATTTTTTACACATTAAAATTAAGTGACTAATTATTTGGATATACATACATTTAACATAAATAAAAATATAAATATAAATATATAAATATATTGGACAGAAGGAGAGAGGATTGGGTGTTGAAGTTTGAAAGTTCAAAATTTTGAATAGAGTAGGACGGCGGCGATGATGATGATGCAATACGTGGGGACAGTTGTTTTGAATACAAAATATGGCAAGTCAAGAAAGAAAACAATGGCGGCCCCAACGAACATATAGTTTTTTTTTTTTTTGGTGTCTAACAACGAACATATAGTTTCTTACACCACCACCATCATTTTGATTATAATCGTATTTAAGAAAAGTTAGGAATGATGTGAAATATTCTCAAATAAGTTGTTAGAATTTTTTTATATTTTATTTTTATTATTTATTGTAAAATTATAATTATTTTAAGAATATTCTACTTGATTTATCATGAACTAAGTTCATCTTAAATATAATTTTATTTTTAGAACTTTTTACTTAGAAACATAGTTTCAATTCTCTTGATAATGAAAATGTTTGTATAACAAAATGTGGTCCTACATTCGATAATTGGAGAAAATACTCTTAGAACAACTCGTACGGACATGTAAAACTCGTTAGTCTCCAACTATAATAAGAACTAATTTTGGAAAAATTCTTAGTAAAGATAGGTATTCGCTGCCCACCATATATATGAACTTGTAGAAAACTACACAAGTCCCAAGCAAGTAGCCAAGTAGGAGATATGACATTGTACACATTGCTCCATAGATACTCGACTGTACAATGGTTGTGTCTCATACTTAACAAATCTGTAACAATTTGACGCACTATATATATGTTTTTTTTTTGTGATGGCAATATATATATATATATATATGTGTGTGTGTGTGTTTTTAGGGTGTCATGAATGTATCCCAAAATTTGTGTTGTTATTATCTATCCAGCCTATTACAATATGACTACTAGTAGGTACACGAATACACGATATATTGTAACATCATTTAAGTGAGAAAAAAAAATTTTGGTTAACGAAGCGTGAGAAATTTTTTTTTTTTAGGTGAGCAGAAGCATGAGAATTTTAAGCCTTCAACTTTTTAGTTTTTTTTTGGTGACTTGAATTTAAGAAAAAACAAAAACACTAGCTGCAAAGCAGCACCAACAAGATATTTAATCTAAGATGTCATGCTTTAAGAGTTCCTTGATGTCCTCATTTGGAATGAGCCACTCCAGTTGATCAACGTTCTGCACAACAGCATATTTTGCCAAAGCATCAGCAATGTGATTTGCTGATCGCTGAATAAGGGAAAGCTCGACACGCCAAGAGCGCTTCATTAATTCATGGATCCTTCTAATCAGATCAGTAACATCATTATTGGCAGCGGAAGTATCATTCTTCAACTTTTTAGTTTTTACTAAAGCTTGTAAAATTTTTATATTTTGACATAAAAGCTTGTAAGTATTTTGTGTTTGGTTGGCAAGCTTTGTAAGTGTTTCACATTTTTTGGTCATTAAGCTTGTAAGTATTTACTTTGTCTATTGTTCTCGTTCAGTCCAATACCGCCCAAAGACAAGCCCAAAGTTCTATGAGCTATAACTCTGATGGGCAAATAAGAATCTTGATCCACATCGCCCGGCCCATATAATCTGGACAATTAGACTAAAGAATTAAGATATCGATAATTATAGTTTTAAATTTTTTTGTCCGACCAATCAATAGGAAATTGTCAAAACACATATTCTTTAATAAGTTTTTATAAAACATTATATTTTACTTTAAATACTAAATTAATAAATTACTAACTAATATTAACTAATTAAAAAATTAATTCCTACTCTTGTTCATTCACCAAAAATTCCTAATTCCTATACCGATTATTTTAAGTTATCGGTTATTCTAACATTAGATTAAGGAGCAAATAGCTAAATTATTATCCAAAATTTATATAAGTTATCATTCGTAACTCATATCATCCAAAATTTATAATTATATGTTGATTCTTTATTCGTCATAATATGTTAATTTTCTAATTTTTTTTATTAAGAATTGATTTTATAGTTAATTTTAGCGTGTAAATAATTTTTTTTTCCTAAACTTATTGTGCATCTGAATGAAAACATACTAGACAAATTGGGAAATTCCGCTCCAAAAAGATAGCGCAATCAAGGAGAGTGATGGGGGAGTTGACGACTTAGACCCTACTCACTACAAAGCACTCTCTCCTTCCTTTCCTTCCCTCCCCTCCCCTCCCCTCCCCAAATAAATACTCATTACTCAATAGTCAATAAAACAATAAAGAATTCATAGGCCCCACCCCCATTCCCCATTGGTTGTGTAGTGATTGCCGCTTAACGTTGACGCACTCGCATCTGCACGCTGTTAACTACTCCCATACATTCACTACTCACACTTGGATCTCTCTTCTCTCATCTCACCACAAATGGCGATCTTGTCGAAGCACGTGCGCCTTTCGTCCTCCCTCCTCCAACGCCTCAAGAGACACGTCACCGCCGGGGTGCACCGATCTTTCACCACCATTGAAGGCCACCGCCCTACCATTGTCCACAAGCGCAGCCTCGACATTCTCCACGATCCTTGGTTCAACAAAGTATGTATAAATACTCTTAAAACTCTTACTTATCTAATTAATATATGTATTCGTTCATCGTTATGGCGTTAATCAAATTATATTCATCGCTTTCGGAGCTGCTTTTAGCTTAGTCTTCATAATTTTATGATGTTAATAATGGTTATAGCATATGAATTCAGTAACTATAGGCTGTGTTCGTGTTGTCAAATTTTATTTTAAAACTGAAAAATCATTTTTCTCAATTCTCTGTGTGTGTGACTTTTTAGTTTCAACTTTTGGTTTCGTCAGGTTATGTGCAAACTTCATTCTCTGATTTATCTATTTTATTGATACCAAAAAATGGAGTTCTGTTGGGTATCTTGACATAGTATGAAGACAAGCTGGTGCTAAGCATTCAGTATACGGAAGGGCCGGTTGTAATGTAGGCAACCTAACCTGATGTCAGTGTTTGATTCCACGGCTTGAATTTGTGACTCTGTTATCTTGTGTAAATATTCGTCCAATAATATACCTTTATTCTGCTTTCCAACACTTGTATACACTATTATTTTCTTGAAGATCTGTTCTCAATTCGTTTTCAGAAAAGCTACAATTCATAATTCATAAATTCCTTTTTCTTCTGCTTGTTTTTATGTGATACTAGAAAATGCAGATTTTCCGGTATATTCATTTTCTTCGTTTTTTTATATCTTTGTAGTTGGTCTTTAAGTTCTAGACCGGAGATGATGTGTTTTCACTATTTTGTGTTACGTACATCTCCTTTGGAGTGTTATTATTTGCTATGAACTCGTAATACATATTAACTTTGGTGCCTCTTCACAATAGGGAACAGCTTTTTCTATGACAGAGCGAGATCGTCTTGATCTACGAGGACTGCTTCCTCCAAATGTTATGCCCCCCAATCTACAGATTGAACGATTCAGTATGTTCTTGTTCTTTCTTTGGTCTTATGCCAATGTTGAACTTGTTCTTTAGCCTTGTGGTTGCTTAGGAGGATGCCTTTATTACTATTTCTTTTTCTATCCAAATAGTTATGAATTTTGGACTATTCTGTTTTAATATATATACTGCTAAAATTCTTGGATTGATAGTGGCTGATCTGAAGAGGCTTGAAGTTCAAGCAAGAGATGGACCTGCTGATCCTAATGCATTGGCCAAATGGCGGATACTTAATCGTTTGCATGATAGAAATGAGACTATGTATTATAAGGTATGTTCAGAGTTTTCTATTTCATTCCTTCGATAACCAACCAAGCTAGGCAGAGATATTGGTTGAGGATTGTTTAGCTTTCAATATTTTCTGTTCCTACAAATGATGAAGAAAGTGAACAAGGTTCCTATAACATGCGGAATGTAAAACTGCACAGAAGAAGATTAAGACAGAATGATAGGTTGTTGGTCCAACTAACATTTAAAGCTTTGAAATGTCAAAAGATAATGCCATTATTATCACACTAGTCATCAAATTCTATTGAGATTCAAACTCTGTTTTCCTTTCCCTTTTCTCTCAATTTCATTTCCTTAAAGAAAAGTATACGTTTTAAAGGTAGTATAACATTGAGAAATGAATTTCTAGGGTCTTGGAATGAGTAGCATGCATGAGCAGCAGAAAAACATTATTATCAACTAAGCATTAATGAAGAGGTTAAAACAATATATGAAAGCTGTGGGTGGATGTAATTTAGAATGAAATGAGAGATAAAGCAGGCATGGGAAGGTTGATTTTGGTATGAACTTGGTTTCCAAAATGCAGAAAAAAATTAGTTACACTTCGCTTCTGACTGGATAATATAGTCAAAAGTGGGTTTCGAATTATTTTTTATCACAAGCAAACAAGATAAAATTTGAGCAAAATCAATTCTAATACTGCAAACTTGTATTTACATGTTTCAAAAGCCCATTAACATTTGTGTTGAAACCACTCCTTTATTTATTTTTTTTTTTTTCATTTTTGGGAATTCAGTTGATGCTGCATTATGTGGTTTTTACATTTTAGCTATATCATTCGTTTGTATGTTCCTTTCCAGTCCTAAATTGGAAAATTAAACTTTCCCTGTTTACTTCTCTTTGTTATTAAAGATGTACTGATGCATATTAATAATCCTGTTTTATCCAAGGAATGACATTAACTTCAGTGACATGTATTACATTGTCAGGTTTTGATTGCAAACATTGAGGAATATGCACCAATAGTGTACACTCCAACAGTTGGACTTGTATGTCAGAACTATAGTGGATTGTTTAGAAGGCCAAGAGGAATGTACTTTAGTGCTGAGGATCGTGGAGAAATGATGTCTATGGTCTATAACTGGCCCGCTGAGCAGGTCCTTAATTATCCACATCACAGTTTCCCATGTAAACATTTAGCTGGTACTTTTACTTATATATATCTATCCTTAATGTGTTTGACTCTTCGGTTTGTATAAATGGATTTTGTTCCTATGTTGTTTGACTGCTGGACTTGATTGATTTCTAACAATTAGCCTATAATTAGTACTTATCTGGTTTGAAAAATCCTGTACTAATATTTGTCAGCGATCTCTTTAGTCGGAACCATGAGCTGGAGTCTTGTTTTTGAAAATTAGCCTTTCGATTAGTGTTCTAGAGAGGCAAGATCAATTGATTAACCACACGGATAGAAAAGGCAGTATTGGACAGGTGAATATGATGTTTATAAGCTTGCCCACCATTTTTCTTTATTGTTTAGAATTTGAAGTCAAGTCTCCATTATCCTTTAAGAGTTTGACATTGACCATAAGAATTTGATTAGGTAAAGCTTTCAAGCGAGCAAATCATCTTCATAGTTCATACTTTCTTTGGGTCACAGAAGTAATCTTACTACTTATCCCCTCAATGCTCAATCCATTAGTGCACTGATTTCTTTGGTATGAAATTGTGCTTGAAGAAAAGTCTTGTGGTTTCTTGTTCCAAACTCACCATCACTTCCTATGGTAACAATAACAGTAATTTATAAATTATTTTTATTATTATTATATCCAAATAAAAAGGGCAATTTAGTGCATGTCATGCAACCTTAAATGCAAGCTTGTAGGCTATTTCTATTATTTGAACCCATGACTTTCAGCTTAGTAGGAAACTACTTTAATGATAGGGCAAGGTTCACCCTCTAATAGTTTTGTTCACATACACCACACAAGGCATATAGGTACTCGAAAAGAGGCAAAAAATATGGATTGAACAAAATGGCTCCTTTGATGTACAAATTGCAAGATAGCCCGACTATACTATCTTTGGTGATTATTTAAGGCAACATAATGATCTATCGAATCGACTACCATACTTGCCCACTGCTTGAGAAAGCAGTCTTTGCTACAGATACAATTCTTTGTGCAGGTTGCTATGAACAGTTTCCCCCACCTGCTGGATCTGATATGATTTGTCAATTATAACTGTTTGCAAGAGATAAGTATTCCATAGAAGCAGGCCTAGCAGTTGGGGGAAAAAAGTACTTTAACAGCTGAGAGTTTGTTCTTTCACTTAGGCAATTTAATTTGTGTTTGATCAAAATGGATTTTAAAACTTTTGGTTTCTCGCGAGAGAACCAAATCTTGAAGGATTTATTTCAGAGAGATGCTGCCCACAGAAAACTATTGTTAGAATCTTTGATAGAAATCAAGGGATTGTTGGGTGAAATTATTTGGAGGGTTTTCTTTGGTTTTTGCTTTGTGTTGTGCTACATTAAGAAGCAAAAGAGATTGATGGTATCATAGACTTCAATGTTGCGCTCAAATTTTTTTTATGTGTTATGTACTTCCATTCATGTGGTTATGACCATGTAATATTTTTGGCACTTTCGTAATTTATCAACAAGTTGTCACTGTTTGTTTGTGTTATCCGATGTTGGGATGTTGCTGATTGATTTATTTTAACCAAATAATGAAGATACAACCCCTTTTTTTTTCCACATTGTGTGATAAAATTTCTGTCCCTTGCATATCATGTTACAAACTTACAATGAAGACTTCATGCTCAATTTTCTTCATTGGAATATTTCTATTTTCTTAAATATTGACCAATGTCACAGGATAATAAACAGAAACTTATTTGATTATGAAATTGAGACATCTCTTTTTATGTTCTTTTCAGGTTGATATGATTGTTGTTACCGATGGGAGCAGAGTTCTGGGACTTGGAGACCTTGGGGTTCATGGAATTGGCATTGCCATTGGGAAGCTTGATCTGTATGTTGCAGCTGCTGGGATAAATCCTCAAAGGGTATAATGTTGCACATTTTCCCTTTATTATTTCTTTCAAACTGTTCAAATTTTGATAACATTAACAGCTTTAAGTTGTTTGTATTAAAAAACCAAAGTTTTGTTATAAATTTTATGATAAATAATGCTTGAAAACTAGTCATTTTTATTACTATTGTTGATCGTTGATATGCCTCTTTCTTCTAATGTTTGCTTGAACAATATGTACCCTTTACAATTCTGAGGAAATTTCTTCTTTTCTTGCCTTAGGTACTTCCTGTCATGATTGATGTTGGTACTAACAATGAGAAGTTGCTTAAAGATCCCTTATGTAAGTCTTCCAATATCCACTTGGTGAATGATGTTGCTTATTGAACAAGTGTAGAAAAATGTATGTTGGGATTTTCCCTACCTATATCCAAAATTTCAAATATATACTTCTCCATTCATATTATTTAAGAAAGTGATTTAAAAGCATTGAAGTTGCAAAAGATAAAAGGTATTTTTACAAAGTTACCTTTAATTAATTGGCTCACTTATTCTCTCTCTTCCTCTTATACTAATAATCTAATATATCTCCATCACTTATTCCAATCATGTTATTCAATAGGGGTGTAATTGAGGGGGGAAAAAGAATTAATGGCATAAGGGTATGAAATTCAGCCATCAAGGTGTTGAATTTACTCAGACAGCTTTGTACATTCATGTCCTTTTCTTCACAACAATGAGATTAGAGACAATACTAAATAAATGTTTGACATCGTTTGAGTATAATTTCTTGGACTTAGCCCAAATTTCAACACGAGCTTATTGACCAAGTGATCAGGTCCTTGCCCTTCAAACCTAAATTTCTGAGCAGCATCTCAGGATTTTAAATAATATTTAATAATATATTAAGGAACACTAAATTTTCTTATATATTTCATCTATTTATGATTTGTTGTCTATAATACTATATAGCTTCTGTTGTGTAGTCGAGACATGGTTTCTCACAAGTCCTTGTCATCATGTCTCCTTATGTTGGTCCTCTCTACTTTTTATCACGAGCTTTCTAAGTCTAAACATGGTTTACTATTTCTTTACAGATTTGGGATTGCAGCAACACCGCCTTGATGGGGATGACTATCTTGCTGTTGTGGATGAATTCATGGAGGCTGTCTTTACTCGCTGGCCAAATGTGATTGTGCAGGTAAAGAGGGATATTTGGAACAGATATTGTAGCTTGCATTTATTTTCAACTATTCACTTTATTCATAGGGCCCACTGTTTTCTGTTCTAAGGCTTTTATTTATTTATTTTCATGTGGCTGCAGTTTGAGGATTTCCAAAGCAAGTGGGCATTTAAGTTATTACAGCGGTACAGGAATACCTACAGAATGTTCAATGATGATGTGCAGGTATAAATTTCTTTATGATCATAAAATGTTTCACACACCTTCATTGATAAATTTTTAGACAAACAAGTTTTATGGGATATTCAGCCTTATTTGGATAGTTAGGTGTAAAACTTGTGATCATTTTAGAGGACTGCTTAGACATGGTGAGAGATTGGAAAGATATGGTTCATTAATATTATGATGTATGTATGTTAATCAGATGATGTATAATTCCATATTTTGTAATAATTGATGTTCCTATATATGTATATAAATGCTATGGGTGCTAATTTTTGGGGATTTAAATATATAGTTTTTCCTTTTAAGTTACCATGGCTTGAAGCTTTTGTAAGGAGGATCTCAATGTTGCAAGTTATGTGAATTATTATAAATTTACCTATATATGTATAAAGTGGAATTTTGTATAGATCCTTTCATGGTATCCCACATAGTTGGATGAGTGAACGTTTGCATGCAGGGAACTGCTGGTGTTGCAATTGCTGGACTTCTAGGTGCTGTAAGAGCACAAGGGAGGCCAATGATTGACTTTCCAAAGCAAAAGATTGTTGTTGCTGGTGCTGGAAGGTTAGTTAGCCATTTGTGAAAGCATAACACAGCATTTACGATTTGACCTGAAAACTTTTTCTTATAGCACTTCTAAGATACAGTCTACAATGCAAAAGTATCCGTAGAAGTTGATACATACGACAAATTAAACAACTAACTAGTTAAACATTTTCTTCAGAATTGATTAATAAAGAAATTTTATCAGAGAGGAGACATGTAAACCACACAAAATGCACATATTTCGGGACAAAACGAGAGCATCTACTTCTGAAACATCCCATTTGTGTCAATTCTCTTAGGAACGGCTGTCCTAAGAAAAATATTGATCTTTGAGAATCTACTTTTCCAAATGGATCTGTCTTTCTGTTTACCCTATACTTCAAAGTGCAAGACTTTGTTGCTTCCGTGTGCTTAACAAGGTTGTTGGGATCTCAAACTTTGTTCCAAAGAGTTTTGAGGGTGATAGGAGTTTGATATTAGAAAGGAATAAATTAATGATAGCGTGGATTGGGAGGATATTTGTAAAGTAGCTTTGTTATCACAAATTATTGTTTGTGAAATACCCCCAAATTGAATTGCCTATTTTGCTCTGAATCAAATAAGATTACTGCACCACAGTAGACCAAACTAAGTTTGACAAGAACATTTGAGACCATATATGACTTTGGATTTCAATGAAGGTTTAAGCCAAATAGCACTAGCATTTATGTTCATATTTACTGCATTGCTTTATGGCTTCTTTGATTTTATGTTTATTGCTGCAGTGCAGGAATTGGGGTTCTCAATGCTGCAAGAAAAACAATGGCAAGGATGTTGGGCAATAATGAAATTGCTTTTGAGAGTGCAAAGAGTCAATTCTGGGTTGTTGATGCAAAGGTAATTGTATTGGCTGGTACTTGTAGTTTGGTTCTTTTTTCCATATTGGCATAAAATAGGTTTTTTTTAGTTTCAATTACTGATGATTTATACTTATTTTATCGTTAATTAAATACCTACATTTTTACTTTAGTTCGTGTATTTTAAATACTTATTTTATCATTAATTGAACTGATTACCCTGTCAGCTGGTATCTAAGAATAATTGATATGGCATACATTTTAGCAGTTAATTTGTAAACATTTTACAAAATTGTTTTAAAAAATTCAGAAGAAAAAAAATAAAACTAAAAACTCGCCTTTTATCATGATATTCCAAAATGCATTCATTCTTGAAAAGTTTCTAATACGCCTCCTCACATAATAGCCAATCTTTTTGGCGTGAAGCATGGACAAAAATGCACAGGTCCATGGATGCCTCGTATTGATATTAATTTTTATTCATAACAGGAATGAAACTGTGTTATGAACCATCTCTTCCAAAAACTTAAACTGTTAAGTAGTATATCTAACAGGAATGAAACTTATTTAACCCTATTTTATTGTATATATTTAATACGAATTATTATTTAAACAATTGATATCATTAAATATACATATGAATCTTGTTTTGCCTTTTCATAATGAAAGCATTTTATTCCTTTACCACACTGACCTTGTTTTAGATTCCATTTTTGATTAGTCAATGTTTCACTTTTTTTCATCTTAAACATCGGCTCACTCTCCCTCTTTTACACTGTTGAAGATGTCAAAAAATATTAGCCCTTGAAATTTAAAGTTTTTAACTGGTTAGATTTTTGGCAAGTTTTGATTGATTACAATGTCTTATTCAGTTTGCTTATTGTTTTTACCAAATACAGGGTTTAATCACCGAAGGACGGGAAAGTATTGATCCAGATGCCCTGCCTTTTGCAAGAAATTTGAAAGAAATGGGTCGTCAAGGACTCAAGGAAGGATCAAGTCTTGTGGAAGTGGTTTGTGAAAATTATGCCTTTACTCGATATACCAATTTTGAAAGTCATATTGTGAGATCGATCGATATAAAAATAGACAGTTTTTTCCTCAAGAATGTTGAGCCAAGTTAGTATCACTCAATTTTCTGTGGAAAAATTCTTAGCATGAGTATGATGGTCAAAATATGTTCTCATGACTCATAGTTTAGATAGGTGCCATAAGATTGAAGAATGACGAATGCAGAATATTTGTTAGATTGCATGCTAATACATGCTTCCTGAACTTTGGTAACAGGTAAAGCAAGTGAAACCTGATGTCCTCCTGGGATTATCTGCTGTTGGAGGATTAT
>JASCZI010241675.1:227170-237707 GCA_036250425.1 Stylosanthes scabra
CAAAGAGGTATATATATCTGGTACTTTGATATTTAACCATTGATTGAACACTGTAAATATAGGAACTCACACACTTTACTAAGTTTTTTTTGTATTCAGACTATTAATATGGCATCCTTTTATTTGATATTAGATGAAATTTTCAATTTTGTGCAGTGTAACAAAATCCATGCCTTCCCTGTTAAGTGAAGTTTTTTTTAACGTGTGTTGCATTGAAAAGCGTAGCTATCATATGTGTGGAGTATGTCTCTGCCATGTGGCTAATGTGTGGCACTGGAAACCTACTGTAATTATCCATATTTTGAAACTATGCATGTAATTTCTCCCTAATTTCTCCCTACACCCCTTCCCTTTTTATTTTTCTACTAATTTCAACAGAAACGTCAATATGTGGAAGAAAATCCTCAGCCCTTAGGTTCCATGCTTATATAGAAACTACAAATAATTACTAGTAAATCTGATCCCTTAGCCCAAGGGATAGAGTTCAGAAGTAAACATTACTTGTTAAATTCAAGATACTGATGGCGACATTCTGTTATGTAGGTATTAGAGGCCCTCAAGGATTCAACATCAACAAGACCAGCTATATTTGCCATGTCAAATCCAACAAAGAATGGTATGGCTGTTTTATCTAATTTTGTTTTCTTAATTGATATGTAGTATGTACTATTGCAGTGGACAATTATATTCATAATTGTTTGTGTCATGTCCCACGTCTTTTGACAGCTGAATGCACCCCTGAAGAAGCATTCTCCATATTGGGTGAAAACATTATATTTGCAAGTGGAAGTCCATTCAGTGATGTGGATCTTGGTATGCTACTGCTCTACAATCTCCCCACAAGCTAATCTTTATAGTTTAATAGTGGTTCCTTCATGACAAATCCTAATTCAGAAATTTTCCGTAATGGTTGCTGGACATATACAAACCATGGTTATAAACATACAGTAATTGTTCTAAATCGTACAGCCACACATTGCCATTAATATTTGGCTTCCTTAAAACCAGCAAACCTGGTGAATAGAAACTGATTCAAAGTTCCAGGCCAATCCAATCCCAAAAATGAGTTCCATAGGAAATTAACCATAGACCAGTGCATAACGAGATGTGTATTTTGATTTTGACCTATAATAAAGACAAAAGATTTGAGTTAAATCTATCAATGGATCCATTTGGAACAACCTTTAAAAGTAAACATCCATTGACAACCCACAATATATTTTTTCTTTTCCTTTCTTTTGATAAAAAACTATGTCATTAAGACGAGAAGGGGATAATACAAAAAGGGGGATAAGGGATCCCCTATACAAAAGCAAAACGAAAAAACAAAATATTTATAAAGCATATCTTTCCAATCTCTCGGAATCTGAGAGGGAAAGTTCCCTATAAGGATCATGAGTTTTGAATAACCTAAGAAAGCATAGGTTGTGGTTTTATGGATGATAACCTAAGAAAACATCTAAGATTGTTTTAAGTAATTTGTTAAGTGAGCAAAGTTCTTGTTCATTAGAAAGCAAGCATTGTATTTTGTTTAACCTTGTTATAACTGATTTTTGTTCTGCCATTTATGGAAATATTCTGTACTTAAATAACTAGTTCACCGCAGAAGCATCTTTTGTTTTCTTTAGTTTCTCTCATCTTGGGGAACTTAACATCTGCAACTTAACTACTTAAGGGGTTGTTATTGTTTGATGTAGGAAATGGTCGCATTGGCCACTGCAACCAGGGAAACAACATGTACCTCTTTCCAGGGTTTGTTGGCAATTTCACTTATGAACTAAACTTTCCTCTATCATGTGCTATTGTATTAAATATGGTTACTTTTCTAAATAATTTATGTTTTTGTTCCAGCATTGGTCTTGGAACACTCTTGTCTGGTTCTAGAGTCATCTCTGATGGCATGCTACAGGCTGCTGCTGAGCGGTAAGTTTTTCTACATTTAATAATATTTGAAAATAGCACTATGAAAAGAATTTTCTGGTGAAATGATCATTTATGCATCACAGATACTTCCTTGTCATGCATAACAATTAATGTGCACTTCAGATGCTTATGACACCACATTGCGGTTTAACTTTGAAGGATTACCTTATACACAATTTTTTTTTTTTTTTTTTGTATGGTTGATGATTGGAAACTAAAGTTTGGCAGCGTATATGAGTGATGAGGAGGTCATCCAAGGGATTATTTTCCCTTCAATATCCAGGTAATCAATTGACTTTTCTTAGCTCTATGTAAACTGGAGAGGTAGTTAGAAAAGAGTATCATCTTTCTCATAACATGTATATGGACAGAATTCGAGATATTACACAAGAGGTAGCTGCTGCTGTTATTAAGGAAGCTGTGGAGGAGGATCTAGCTGAAGGACACAATGACATGGATGCTAGAGAGCTCCGCAAACTCACTAAGGTAATCTTTTGTTTGATTTTTGGGGTAAAATAAAGATTTTATGCGTAGATAACTGTGGGTCAACATAGAATTTTAAACTTGTAATATTCACCATAATATGGTTGAAATTTATTGTCTGCATCATCAACTTACATATTATTTTGGTGCCTTATGCATAAATTTATTTTTCCTATTACTTTAGTGTCTTTTGTGTAAATTTCATCGTCAAAGTTCACCTTACAAAAATGGAGAATAATACCACCTCAATTCTATAATATACGAACTCCTATTGGGACAAAAAAGATGCAAATTTTTGTCTGAGGTTGTAAGAAAAAGTTGGAAATCTGGGCCAAGTTATATGAACCAATCAGTAACAATCTTGTCAGCCATATGAGATATAACACTGTAATTTATATCTTCATCATCTTTGCAATAGGATTGTCTTAATAATAACTATTCTCGTGGCTTCTTGAGGGATTCTTTTACTTGTAACATGTAGATCTTGTGTGTGATCTTTCCTTAGGCTGCTTCTCTGAATCCTGATTCTTCTTCTTTTTCACAACTTTTTAAAGCTTGTTGTGCTTGTTGCATTGGTACTCCGGTGTAGAAGTTTTGCTATCCTGTAAAATTTATTATGAAGTAATTGATGCTTATAAAGTTGATTCTTGTAGAGTTGTGTGTTTGTGTATGTATATATGAATTTCACCAATTTAACCATTGAATCACGTTATATATAATCTATTAATCTTTATAATCATGCTTTCCAAATTTTCAAAATATTCACACATTAGTAGTTATTTAATCTCATAGATGATATATATATATCAAAGTTCTATACATTTTTTGGTATTTGCAGGATGAAATCGTGGAATATGTGAAGCAGAACATGTGGAATCCAGAATACCCAACACTAGTTTACAAGCAAGATTGAGTGATCTACTTGGTTGATTACTACAATTTCTGGCATCACAAGTATGCTTCAATCAGTTTCACCATTGCACTGCTTAGGGCAGAAGCAATCTTGCAGATTTACTTCATTAAAATTCTCTTTCATTTTTATCTTGATTTCTGGATCTACCCGGAAATTTTATGTACAAAAGATGTTAAGCAGTTAAGCTATAAAACTTCTCTGATCATTTTTATTTTACCTAATAGTTCGAGAGAGAGAGCTATTGATACATGATCAACTTTTGTGATCAAGTGGTGTACAACATATAAAATACATGACAGCACAGCTTCAATAATATGAAACATCATTGCAAGCTACTATTCTTAACAGATATTCCAACAAATACCCATGATTATATATTTTCATTGCTGCCCTTGGTTAAGACACTAAGACCATCGTAGATTTTTAGGATTCAAGTGTAAAAATCATCCCCACGGGAGATTATTCTCTAAATTATTCAGGTTCCTTTTTGTTTTAAAAATCTATTCATTAGAGATTACCACAAGGAACTTCTTTCATTGTTGCTGCCGAAGTTATTAAAAACTAAATCGGATCCAAAATTGGAGAAACATTTGACCAGTTTGATTCCTTTTCTAATTGTTCACGATCAAACTTAGTAGAGCCAAGTGATAACCAGTGTGAAATGGTTTGAAAATATATATGTAGCTTAAAAATCAGTACTTGTATGATGACAGAACAGGAATGAATAGTGGCAAAATCTGCCCCATCACCCATTATCATCACTACAGTGTGTGATTGTAATAATCAAAGGAAGTTTAAGGATGAAGAATGCTTTTAATTTGGTGTTTATAACGTTGGTGTTTATAATGTTGAAATCAAATCAGACATTTTCCTTTTAATGAACATTCAATAAACCAATACGGATATGTCAACAAGGCAAGAAACCTGGGGAAGACAAAATATTACATGCGTCAGTTTGGATTAGCTTTTGAAAAAAAGATTTTTTTTTATTTATATCTTATTTAAAAAGATTTTTTATTAATAGAAACTATTTTTTCTTTTATTTTTAAAAAAAGTAACACATTGGTAATTTTTTAAAAAAACATATAATTTATTTTTTTAAAAATAAAAATATTTCTTTCAAAAATGCATTCAAATGATACAAATTTGATGAAAAGTATCTTTTTTTAATAAAAGAGTATTTTTTTCTAAAAAAAACCAATCCAAAGAAGCACTTAACCCTTCTAGTTACTGCTTATCTTACCTAATCAAAAGTCAACAGACAAGTAGTATAACATCTCTAATTGTTCAATAAAAAAATTAGCTAATGTAAAAACAAAAATATCTACAAACAAAAATAACATATTTTTATTTATAATAACATATAGTGATTACTGAATTTTTTGGTTATATGACATTTTGTACACAATTTTATGAAAATTAGTTAATGTAAAAACAAAAATATCTACAAACGCTAAAAATTAGCACTATATATTTTTTTATAATGAAATAGTTATAAAATAAGGAGTTTAATTTCGATGATCTGCCCGTATAAAGAATTTTATACAATTATCGAATCATATTCAAATATTTAGACAATTTTTAAAGTATTAGGATTGAAAATTAATTATTTTTAACTGTGCGTGTGGCAATGATTGGTTTTCTGTGTTTTACATTAGTCATTAATAAAAATTAAATTCATATTTCATATCATAATCATTAAATTTGCCATAACATCTTTTATAGTGACATGATTAAACTTTTCATAAAGGTCAAATTTATATCAATTGATTTTTTATATCCACACGTTATAATTGATGTATAAATTATAAACCAAAAGATGTCGTATATAACATTCTTTAAGTCTTGACCAAAAAACAAAAAAAGAAACAAAAAATTAATCTTAAAAGATGTCAAAATAATTTTCTTAAAAGAATCTTCTTATAAAAACTCTAACGATAAAGCATCGTCAATTGATGATGAAACAGGTCAAATTATCTGGAGGCGGAAGTCCAAAGTCCAAACACTGCAAAGGACAGAATTCACACTAACAAACTCTTTTTCGGTGAAAGAAACCTCTTCACTAACTAACCACTTTATTATTCTTTGGATTACACCAATCATCTAACCATAATGCCCAAATTAGTAATTAAAAAATTATAAAATAATAAAAAACACCATAAGAGGCGCTGTATACCTGTATTCCAGCAAAGGCTTTCGCTAACTAACCATATCTATCAATCATCCATTTTGTTATTAAAAAGTGCTGCGGGCCCCGCCAAGGCGCCAACCTTTCTCTCTTCAATCCTCACCCTAAACTCCTCACTCAGCATTCAACAACAACACAGATCTTCTTCTTCCCTATTTGAATTCTCTAGTCGCAACGCAAGAGGAATAGCATAAAACGGTGTCGTATATAAGAAACACAAGAAAAAAAAAAGGGGTTTGAGAAAAATGAAGAAGTGTAGGAAACACTTACAGGACTCGACCAGCACCATCGGCGTTTGTGCCACGTGTCTCCGGGAGCGTCTCGAAGTCATTCTTGCGGTTCAAGCCCAAGCCCAGGCCCAGAACCAGGCCCAAACGCATGACGAAGACGAGGACCAACTACCCGCAACAGCTCTCTCATCCAACAACCAATCGGAAAAGAACGCCGATGAGGAGAACAACCCTCCGCCGATCAATGCTAACGACTCGGTCCCGCTGCAAGTTTCTCGCCAGAAATCGGACTTCGCCGGACGGAAGGACGATGACAATGACAATGACACGGTAGTCTACAGAACGCCGCAGGTCGGACCGCCGTTCTCCGCAACCGCCTCTTCTGAATGCGACGGCAAAACGCCGAAGAAGAAGTTCGGAAAGTTCTGGAACCCTACGAGCCTGTTCAGAACGAGATCGAACAAGACGGAAATCTCACATCGGGAATCGGCGACGATGTCTCGATCGTGGCTTTCGATGATCTTCCGCGAAAGCCGAAAGAACAACAACGGCGGTGGCGCCTCGAATTTCCGGCAATCTGATCGAGAACCGGAGAGGCTCGGCGGCGAAAACGACGAAAATGATCGGTCGTCTTCTACGGGGAGCAGAATCTCTGGCGAAACGTCTCCGAAGCGTCGGAACCAGTCGGCGCCGGTGCGGCGGTCGCGATCGGTGCAGCCGGAGAAGAGCGGGTTTAAGTGGGCGTACTGCTTGAGCCCATTGGTTCGGGTCGAACCAAACTCGAACCAGAACTTGGTCCATAACCATAAAGAAACGGTTCAAGAAAGCGGTTCAACTCTTGGTGGTGGAGCCCAGCAAATTACGTTTACTCCTACGGCGTCGTTTTGCTCCAGCCGATCGAGAAAGCTTGCGAATTTCGGGAGAGTCGCTCACAACCGTTGATTTATTGTAGGGTTCGTTAGCGTCGTCATCCCACGATGAATGTTTATAACTACTTTTTTTTTTTTAAAAAATAAAAAATTGATTATCTGTTAATAATTTCTTTGTGCAGTTTGATTTTAAGTAACAACACATGGAATCATTTTCTGTTAATGAAAAGGAGGTGACTTGAGGCGGAATCATCATTTGTCCGATTTTTATTTTGAGTTTACTATAAAAGTGTCTCCTATTATTTAACATTTTGTTGAATTGACGTGTCTACATGTCGGATACATTTTAGAAACTCGTCTGATACGTGTGTTTTCCGTGTCTAGTCCGTGTCCTTAAAAAAACAAAAAAATACTTATTCAGACACACTTGACACTTCAAAATATCATTACGCGTTCGCGTATCAAACATTATTCTTAACTTATTTTCTTAAAATGAGTTTAAAAGTAGTATATATTATTATTTCCTAAAACTAAAAATTATTTTAAATATTTTATATAATTAAAAAAAATATTAAAAATACTTAAAAGATAAAAATAATAATTTAAATTTTAATATAAATAAAATGTCAAGATATTATTAATTTTATTAAAAATACATTATCTTTTATATATATGTCATATCCCCGTGTTATATGAAAAATTGAGATTGATGTGTCAGCGTGTCGTGTCAGTGTCCGTGCATCATAGCCTATTATTAATTCATTTGACAAGAATGTTTCTTAAATTTTTTAATCATAAAATTATTCTAAATTATATAAAATTATAAAATTTATAATATCAAAATTCAATTACTAAATTTTTTATTTTTTAAAATATTTTGGCCATTTTTTTTGGCAATTGGTAGAACAAAAAGAATTCACTAGTGTAACATCAGAAAATTTTGAGGTAAAAAATGTCTTATATTTTCAATCTTACATGCAAAAAATCATATAAAAATTTAAAATATTTTAAAGACATTTTTTTTGTAATAAATTTAAAAGTTATTATTAGTTTAGGGTTTAAACTATCCAAAAATCAAAAGTTATTATTATTGTTGTTATTATTATTTTGGATAGCTTTTTGTTGTTTCAGTAAATACTAAATACTAAATCTTTTGAGTTTATTTTGGTGGTTTATTCTTTAGATTATTCAGACACAGTCCCAACTCCCAACCAAGTGAAGGCCAAGCAAACAAGGCAAAAAATCAACCTATTCAAAACTAATTACACTACACCAAATTAGAGCTTGGGATCTTCATTCTCCAAAGGCATCTCTTCCATTTCTATGGTCTCATTGAATAAATTTAAAAAGTTTCCCGTAAAAAATATATTGTTTACTGTCGAAGATTCATCCATGTGCCTTTTTAGTGTAAATAATAATCTTAATCCTTGAATTATAAGCATCAATTATATTAATTCATGGAATTAGAAAACTGTGTAAATTGTAAAGTCTCTCAAAAAGTCAAAATCATGTTTTGGCCATATTAATTCTCAGAATATATAATTAGTCAAGAATCAAGATGTCAAATTACTCTTTACATTGAAAATTGATTTTTGTCTTTCATTAAAAGTGTTCGATTTTAAAGTAAACTACTTGAAACTTTAACAATTGATAAATAATGACAAAAGTGCACAATAGTATTTTAAAAATAAAAATTGATAAAAATATTTATATATTTATTTAAATCCGTTTGTATTTTCCATATCAAGAATATTTGATCCAATAATCTGCTATCCTTTTTTATTGTCAGAACAAATCATATAAACGACAATATATGAAGGAATTATGAAAAGGATTTAAGTTATATATAAATAGTGCATAAAACTAAAAAGTAATGTGTACCAAACAAGCAAACACCAATCACCATATCCATCAAAGTAATCACCAATCACCAATCACCATTGGCAGCAACTAAATGACGCCAAATGACACCCAAATATGAAATATCCAATAATCCAACACTCCCTTCATTGAGATTAATTTTTGAATATTTAATATACTGAGTATTACATCGTCAAATTTGGATGAGATTTTGAGCAATAAATAGTTTTACTTTATATATAGGATAATGCTACTTCTTTTATATATATAAAGAAACAAGTAAAATGCTTTAGTTTATTTTGAAACCACCTTATTCCTATATAATTTCTTCATATCAAACCTCACAATTGCACTAGGAGTAATATATAATTTATGGATCTATAGTTGAATAAATAAATGATTAATTATATGTTGCAAGTTTCAAGGAATTAAATTTTGCCCTCAAATAAGTCTCTCCTCTCTGTTTTCACCTCTCTAAAAAAAATCTACTCTATCTTTTTATCTAAGAAAAGAAAAGAATGAAATCCTAGCAACAAACATTTGAGGACAGGGCAGATACAATCACCAACTCATTGTAGAGAGAGGAAATTGGGAACTTTAGGGCTTCCTCAGGGCAGATGCTGCCCCCATTGCAATGGCGAGGACAATGCCAAGACCAGCACCAACAGATGCACCCACAGCAGCAGAACCGAATGAATTCGCCTTCGCTTGAGCATCTCTACTTGCATCACTTGACATTGCTTGTTCTCTTGCCAACTCCATCATTAGTCTGTCTCTGGCAAATTCCTGTGCCAAAAGAATTGAATAATAGAAATTCTCAGTGTGCATTACTGTAACTAATATAAAGATACTACTAGAGTATTACTGAGACCAAAAAACGATAAAAGTATGAAGTATGAACCACGAAATTAAGATTTCCCCACCTGTAATGAAGACTCTTCATGACTGCGAAGTACCCGGTGGATTTGCTTACGAAGAGAGTCAACACCTTCAACTGGAAGAACTATCTCCTTTCTCTGAAAGGGCCTTTTAACAAAATTAATAGGAGCCAATAGAATCTTTTGAGGACCCATCTTTTTAACAGACTCTGCATTGTTTGTATCCCATGATAGAGTGGCCCCAGCAAAACCAGGCATAACATATGGACAGGAATTTATAACTTCGGTTGAGCTAGGAGATGCCTCGTAAGCTTTCAAAACAGCATCGATCGCTACCTTTTGAAGATGTGCACTAACTGCAAATTTATTTGTTATTGCGAGAACCCATGGAATTCCAAGAGACTTGGCCTCATCCAAGAAAAGTGAAAGGACAGGCTTTGGTTGAGAGCCATTTGAACTACTACATCGAGGTATGTTATGGGATAGGTTATGAACAAGAACAATTAAATCTGTTTTTCTACTTAGATCTCGGATTCCATGCCACAGATCATCCCTGAAGCGAGAAGTTTCCTTGTTAAGTTCCTGCAAAATAATTAAGAGAGAAAAATTAGATGAACATCATAAGGTATATTTCAAAAATTTAAATGCACATCCTGAGTTTACTAGCAAGTTACAACCCAGCTCACTATTAAATCAAATATATCAAGATCCCAACTTTCCGAATCAAACATATATATCCACACTAGTGAGTACAAAGGAGGATACTTTGAAAGGAGAGTAATATGAAAAATAGGAAAGAAACAGGCATGAAAAGAAAGTCGGAAACCTGCATATTTACTCCAGAGGAGTCACAGTAGCACAAACCATCAGCAATGCCTTCTTGTACATCAACGTCCGAAAGTGCATCCTCTATGGAGGCAATGTTTAATTTATATTTATTCAAGATTGCCTTTAAGAGAGTTGTTTTACCAGCACCCTGCACATTAGACAACTCATATAACTTATAAGATGAAAAATAATAAATTATATCCAGCATGATCCCAAAGCAAATTGCCATACCTCCATCCCAACTAATCGTACCCTACGAGTTCTGACATGAACCTCTTTAGAAACCGTTGAAAAATCACTGGTGCAGAATATTAAAAAGTTATTTAAACTTTCTGGACGGATGAACTTATCCTTGTCAATGGGTG
>JASCZI010241675.1:241554-256021 GCA_036250425.1 Stylosanthes scabra
ATATTTTAAATTTTCAACTGCTCATAAAAAATATCAGAATTAAGCACATGTTATCATATATTCCTAGACTAACTCAGTTTCTAGTGCTCATTGATCATGTCATAGGTACATTATTCTTATTTTATTTAATATCGAACATGCTATAAATTTCTATATGTGAGGGCTCACAAATGCACAAAGTTATACATAATGCTATATGGAAGTTTATCGGATCCCTCACCATTGAATGATATAAGAAAAGAACCAATAAATTAAATAAATAATTTGATGGAAAACAAGCATATTTTACCCTATGAGCAGCAGGTTTAGATTTACTATTTAGTTGTTTAGGCCTTGACTCCAAAGGGTTCCACGTATATTCTTTTCCATTTAAGTTTTCACTCTTATCAGATTCAGCATGTGCACATCCGTCTGCCTCCTCAAGAGCATCCTCATGGAAGATTGCACCTTGAAGTATATTTGCGTCAGCAATTACATCCCTATCAAGAAAATATAAAAAGTATATAAAAATCATTCCCAAGAAGTTGCAATGATTTTTTAAAAAGCTTACACAAAGAATCCCTGAAATAACTCACTTATATTGTTTTGTCCCTATAAAAGAAGCAAATAAAGTATCTCCTGCCTCAGCCAACAAATACCTGAAACAACACGATCTGTCAAATAACAGTCCAGCATAGCTTAAACCTGACACTAACATATTCCATTTTGGTAAGAAGATCATACAAAACCATGCAAGCACAATACTACTTTGCGGCACAGGAGGCGTAAAAGGATCTAACTGGTTATCAATAAATTATGCATTTATTTAAAATATCTTTTGGGTCCTTATATATAACATTCATCTTTAACTCGCTTCCCCTATAACATTAATCTTTTTGAGGATGAGTTTTGACTCATGCCAACAGCAAAATCACTCAGTGCCATGTGACTCAAAGGCCACATGCTCAAATTTTAGAAAGACCCTCTCTGCTTACGGGAATGTGGTTGCATAAATCCACCCTCCCCAAGTGCCACCATCTAGCACTAGGGCACCTTACACCTGTAATTATTTCAACTTCTACCTAAGTAGTCGTTGATTTTTCACGATTATAATACTGAAGCTTATCATTAAGCTACCCGGATGCATAAAGTTAATGGGACGAATAAGGTTCCACTTGAAAATGTGTTCTGTAAATAACTCTACCAATGAGTATCAATGCTCCCAAACAATTTCATCCTTTATCCCCAAAAGTTCAAACATATTCCTAATAGGTTAAGGGAATCAAAGGTTTCTTCTACTTGTTCAAGAAACTGAGGATGAAATTTTCAAGAAGAAAAGAATAGAAACTTCCAATGTCCAAATATTTAATGGCATTTTTTAAATTAAAATTAGAAGAATTCTACTAAAGGCAACGATAATTCAAATGAACAAAATTATATAAAGATGACACGTACCTATGAAGAACATGATCTGACGAAGGTTGCACCCGTTCCAAAGCAACAACATGTCCTCCGAAATCAGCCTTAAATTTATTTACAGCTCTAATCATCTCGGTAGCAGGCCTCTACAATATAAGGAAGTCAAATGAGAGTCATTAACTTGTTGATTGAAGCTAACTAAGTATAGCAAACACCATAAACCAGCACAGGAAAAACCTAACTAAACTTCACCCCCCCCCCCCCCTTCCATCTCCTCAACATAATCATTTTAAATCACATGAATAAACCCAAATCAAAATCTCCCACAAGGCTGAAGCAAGGCCTTCTACAACTATATCGATGGTTTGAAATGAGGAAGGAACTCAAGGGTTTATAATATGCATCCATTGTTTGGATTGGTGGTATCGAGTGGAACAGAGTGGGGCCAAAGGGAATTTGATAGGCTCCATACTTGGATTGACAAAATTAGGACAGAATGGAATGATTAATAATGGAACAAAATCCATTCAATTACATCAAAACTTTCATTTTTCTTCCAATATGGAAGGTTTGGGATGGAAGGTAGATTTATCCAAACAATGGATAAGGATAATTAATCTACTCCTCTGGATTCCATTCCACCCTATTATCTACCATCAACCCAAGCATATCAAAAAAAGAAGATGCATGTGATCAAATCGAACTCATCTATTTCACAAAAATCCTCATATTTTATCCAATCCAATTTAGAGTATTTAGAGGGGAAGCCCATTTTATATAAACAATAAAAAATTAATAACTAAAATTTTTCTAGCTCCATTCACCACTACCTTAAAAGTTACTCTCTACTCCACTTCCTCTTGTTTTGGTATTACCACTCCCTTAACTTCCGTCAATCCAAGCATAGGCTTAAGGTAGCATTTGCTTCATGTCCTTGGATATAAAAAACAGAGACAGTAAGATGGTATAGACACATCTCCCACATCCCTTTAACTTCGGACAGAGAAACAGAAGCTACTTAAAAATAATCTGAGATATGTCTATGGTGTTCCCAATATACTCTTGTCCCCGATGTCATTGTCTCCTCGCTATCAAAACGTTAACCAAACACTATCTATCAGAACAAATAAAACACAGCATAGCTCTCTCTTTCTTGTGCAACAGAATGAAATGTACTCCATCACTAACTATCCAACTCCATTCCTAATTTTTGTCAAATTCAAACAATGGAACTACATTAAATTCTCTTGTGCTATTTCCCATTCCACCCCAAACCACCAACCAACAAACCCTTAAATCCTAATTTCAGTATTGAACCACAGTTTAATACCAATGTTCACAACAATAATAATTAAGGGTTGTTCCAATTGAGTGTAGTTAAGTACATGGATTAAACAATGTAATGCTATGCAACAAAGATAATAAAAAAATTAGTTACTAATGAGAGTGATGTGGAGTGAAGAGAAAGTACCTTGTAAACGCACTCAGAGAGGACCATGCAACAAAGGAGATCCTGCAAATCAGAGACGGAATCAGCCTTAAGTGCGAGGCAGAGATCATGGAGCTGCTTCCTGCGGCGCTCGTACTCCTCATGGATCCTCTTGTTGTTCTCCCTGTGGTTTGTCCATGGCCACTTCATCCGCCATTGGAGTGGTCCCCACGACACCTTCATCAGCTTGGCTCCCTGGTCCCTGATCCACGGCTCCACCCGCCTCTGTATGAACTCCATAGCTTCTTCTGGATTCTTGAAAAGAATAATCATCAATCAATCAAACATAATAACACAACAATGATAATAATCCATGTCCTAAATCGTAACCTAATCGGGATTAACGAAAGAGAAAGAGTAAGGGGTTTTTGTGTAGAGTTAAGAAAGAGGGAGGGATAAGGGAGATAATTATGAAATGATATGCGGCGTATAAAATGGGGAATATGCGGGAGGTTACGAAACGGAATTGTGTTGTGTGTGTGTGAGGTGGACTGGGGACTGGGGACTGTCACACTCACATCTTTGCGGTTGTTTGCTTTCTTGCTCAGTTCTGGTACTTATATTATCTCCACTCTCAATGGAAATTGTTGTCCACAAATATTTCGTTAATAATATTAAAAAGTTTCGGTAGATTCGGCACACTCATTCGATATTATGTAAGACAAATTAATTTTGCTGTACACCTCTTTTTTGTACACTTCCAACCAAGTCTCAAATAAAGAGCTTTTTACTATTAGAATGAATAGGTTTGTAAAAATAAATGAACATATTTTTAACATATTTTGTGTCAACTATAAAATATGTTCGTTATATATATAGATTTCTGTTCGTGCCCACAGAATATTACTACTATTACGAACATATTTTTAAAAGCAAAAGAACATATTTTAAAATTTATTCGTGTCAATTATAAAAACATGTTGGTTATATATATAAAAATCTATTCGATTAGAATTTGGTTGGAGATGTACATAAAAAAAAAATGTACATATAACATTACCATATTTAAGAAATGATCTCATATTTGATGACTATTATCTGAAAATTTATTAACTTTAATTTTTATGCATTGGTTGCCCGGAAACTATCTTATATGGTCATTTAGTTACGTCTTTGTTTTAAGAATTATGTGCGTATATTTAAAGGGAAATGTTATTTGGATAAGTAATTTTAGTTAACTAAATTCAATCAAATTATTTATTTTTATGTTAAATATAATATTATTTTGGTGTCAAATAATGTAAAAAAGAATAATGCTACGAAATCAACGATAGGAAACCATTAGAGAGCGCATAATTAAGTTATCATCCAAACTTTATATGAGTTATCATCCGTAACTCATATATCCAAAATTAAGTTATCATCCAAAATTTATATGAATTATCATCCGTAACTATGTGTTAACTCCCTATTTGTCATAATGTATTGGCTTCCTAGTATTTTTCTATAAAAAATAGCACTTAAATAAATTTATATTTTACATCAAAATAGTCTTCAATTTAACCTCCAATAAATAATTTAGTTGTATTTAGTTGCATATAGCATTATTGATAAAATAATTATAATTTTTTATATTAGTAACCAATGGTGTCATAAACGGTAGCGATTAATATATTTTTTTTAATTTTGATGATCAGTTTTAATATTTTAGATGATTAGTATTTTTCATTTTAGACGATCAATTTTAATATAAATAATTAATTAGTATTACTTTAGATTAATAATTCTATATGAACAAGTGGTTTTGGTCAACCAAGTCATTTATTTATATGCTAAATAGAAGACTATTTTGATGTTAAATAGAACTTTATTTATGTGCAATTTTTATACTATTTGACACCGAAATAATATTCTATTTAGCATAGAAATAAATCACTTGATTGAATTTAGTTAGTTAAAATTACTTGATCAAATAGCATTATCCATTTTGAATGATATTTTTATTTTTCAATCAGCCCAATATTTATTTGCTATGTTAGCCAAAATTTTGTTAATTATCTATCACAATCTTGGTATAATTTTTTGTGACTACAATCTTTGCATTAAATATCTAAATTTATTCTATTTTATTATAGAGTAATGTTAGATGTATATTTATTTTATACAACTAAATTTATTAAGTTATTTATTTTTTATTAAATAAAAAATTATTTTAATGTAAATAATATTTAAAATAATATAAAAATAAGCTTTTATTTACCATCAAAATAATTTTTTAATTAATATAAAATAAATAATTTAGTTAAACTTAATTGAATAAAATAGATATACATCTAACTTATTATCTATTAATATGGTTATGTAATAAGTTAACGTTTGAGAATTATGTTAAAAAATAATATATTGGGCTTTTTGTTATTTGAATCTTTTAAAGTTATCTTTATTAGTTTGGTGATAAAGTTAAAAAATTGACAGATAATGAGTTTTAAAAGGAAAAAATTTTCATATAAAGAAAATAAAAATCACTATGTAAATATTTAAGTTTATTTTAAAAAATTAATAAAACTAAATAACAAACTTTTCTTATGATAATTAAATCAAAATAATCGTCATGATATTTACCATTTCTACTTTTCATTATAACATGCCACCATGACATATGTCTGAATGTTGGAGATGTTTTACTCTTCAATTAAACTTGTAATAAACTCATAATAAACGCAACCACTAACCTTCCAAGAAAATCTGGAACACCTCCTAAACACGAAAGACCAACTAACAATGGGGCACGTATTAAAATACTCATATCCGTCTCATTATATATGGGTATCTAAATTTTAATATTATATTTAAATTCATGAATATATACTGTTTATATGCAAACTCATGGATATTTATAACATAAGAAAATTATACTAAATTATTCGATAAAATTTATTACACAAGTAAGTACTTTAGAAATATAATTAAATACAAATAATAAATAATAAAAAAAATAAATTTAGCATTTTCGTAAATTAAAATTACAAATATAGTCATTTAAATATTATTAAATATTTAAAAAATATACTAAATTATATATACCTATATATATGAGGTGGGGCGATGCAAATAATGGAGCGGGACTATCAGTACCTATACTCGCCTCATATCCGCTTATTTGCCTCTAAAACTAGCCCCATTTAGGACCGAGCAGGTCAAGATGGGACGAGTCAGATCAAATTGTCATCCCTACAACTATGCAACGAGGTGAATCCCATCTCCCCAGCCCTGGTGTTTAAGAACTTCTCAAGAGCAAAGGTAGTCTACGAACTAAAATAAGTTATTTAGGTAGTTGTCTAGTAAAGGAAACTGGACTGAGACGGAAAAACTGAAGATTTGATTGAAATTTTAATAATTTTTTTATTTAAATACTCTTGGTTAACATTAAGTTTTTAATATTATAACATTTGTTTTTCACTATTGACTTAATTCAATCTCTATTTTTCAGTCTCTGTCTTATAGTAAATTTTAAGTCAAGCACAATAACAAATTTAATTCAGTATCAATCTTTCAATTTCGATCTCCCACTCTTAATCTCTCAGTCTCAATTTCAATTTTTCTTCCGAACACTACCTTGCTCATGGTCATGGACTAATTTGATTTACCTTAAATTTTCTGGAAATTTAGATTAAAGATTCAACTAAATTTCGAGGATTGATTTGGATATATTAGTATTGCATTAATTTCAATATAGTTTTCGTTTGAAAAGGGCTACGTATATTTGAAGTGTGTATGACGCAAGCAACTTCAAAACTTTGCATTGGAACGCTGTTATAAATAAATCAAAGAAAAGAAATTAAAGAAGTTGAGTAGTTGACATTGACATCTGATAATGTAGACTCGATCACTAATTGAGGAGTTAATATAAAAAAAGCACAAACTGCTAATTTTTATCATAAAATAGTTTAGTATTAATATTTTAATTATAAAATATAAATTAATTTTATAATAGATTAGTTTAAAAAAATGTATGAGTATTGAATTAGTTTATGTTTGTATAATAAAATTACAGAAACTTAATATTTTATAATTAAGAAAATATTTGGTTTAAAAATTATTTTTAAAGAAAAGTGCAATTAAAAAATTATAAATAAAAATATTAACACTAATCAAGTGCTAAAATATTATAAATAAAATTTCAAAAAATTAGAGATATAACTAAACTCAAATGTTAAAGATAAAAATTTGATTATTCTATTCTAATGAATTTTATTATTTATATGGTTAACTATTTATTTAGAAAAACATGTACATATATATATTCAAATATATTATAATTTTTTAATAGCTGATTTTTAGTGTTTATGTAATATTTTAGTAAAAATTTGAATAAATAAATAATAACTAAAATAAAATTTAAATTTTTTAATTTTTAAAATTCACGTGTGTATGGTCCACCCAACTTATTCCATGTGTAACGCTGCCCAAAACATTATTTCAGTTCATGCTTATGGATTAGTCTCATAATTTAGTGCAGTGTGTGGTTTACTATATTCTAGTCATGAATGATGAAACCCCCATTCTATGACTACGACATACAATTTCCTTTTATTGTTTTCTTCTTTTCTTGAAAAGAAATATATGCATAAACACTAGCAAAAGCTACCATCCTTTTGCCATTAGTTTCTTCATAATTTAACGGTAATCTATCTAAGTTGTTTCTAATTTCTGTTTCAAATTATTCATTATCAACTCCCAAACGATGTTGCATAAGGAAAATTCCTAAAGTCCATTTATGCAAATGTTATATTTTTCTTTCTACTTTCTGCTTTTAAGCGTATGACAGTCTTACTTTATTCATTGCAATATGATGCAAAAGATCATAGAATCCGACATTAAAAGGGTCACAAGCTAGATGCCACTACCATTGTACATATAAATTGGGAGAAAAAAAAAAGTGAGGCACGCACCAATAATTGATGGCAATAAATCCTCTCGCCCACTTGGAGAAATTTTTTAACCCATGTCACAATGTTCAAGACTTTATAATCAATTAATCATACAGCTATTAGTTTCTTGGGGAAAAAAATTGATTTGAGCCATAAATTATTTAATTTAGAATTTCAGTTTATTCTTTTACTTTTTTAAAATATAAAATAATTCAAAAATATTTTATTTAAACTTTAAAGGTTAAAAATATAATTCGAATTTAATCAAGAATCTAAATTATTTTTCTATATTTTATGAATAAATCAAGAAAGAAAAATAGAATATTCGAGTAAGGAAAAGGCCATGATATGAACGATATAAATTATCAAAGACTTTATGCAAAACTTTTACATATTAAGAAATATAGACAAAAAATAAGGTAGTGATCAAAATTACAAAATAACAGAAAAAAAAATGGAAAGTCGTGTGGAGAGCTCCATCCTAAGTTTAGACAACCGCATCTTCCCAAATTCATTATATAATAATAATTCATCAATGAGAAATTACTAGTGATTTATTCCAAAAAATGAAATGTAATTTTTTCACACAAAAAAGGAAACAAAAATTATATGAACCATAATAAGTTCATAACGAAGTAATTAAAAAAATAACATTAATTACAAACGAAAACAACATTAAATGTGAAAGAGAACTTCCCCAACGCTATCTAATTATTTCCACCGCCTAGTATATTTGCACACGCCAGCCTATTTAAACTTTTAAATAGTTAAAAGCATTTTAAGGTTTTTTTAAATTATTTTATAAAGTGTAATCTTTCATTATTTATATTTTAAGTGGAAAAAAATATATAATAAAATATATTAAATGATGAGAGATCACATATAATAAAAACTTGAGGAAGAAAAAAAAAAACTTGAAAGAATCTATTCCAGTTGAGTAACAAGAAAATTTTAAAGACATCAAAAAAAATAACTATTATTATAAGATAAATATTCGAATGTAGTGAATTTTATATGAAGTTGTTTATAAAAAGTTGTTAAATAATTTAATATATTTAACAAAATTATAATATAATAATTGTAAAATAACAACCTCATACGAAACTAAGTAACTAACTATACCAAAATTTCCACCTTAATATAAATAAAAATTGCTAATTCTTAACTTTTTTTTTTTTCTAAGAAAACTTATATATATCGAATTATGTCTGAAAAAAGATGGAAAGTAGTTAGAGCACTATTAATCTCTAAAAATAATAGGACCCACTTTTATTTCGAGTGCTTGAAAGAAGGTACGATTATGTTGATTTGATGCAAGAACAAACAAGAACTTCTTAACTATTAAAATAAATAAAAAAAATAATAATAAAATATAAATCTGATTTCTCAAATCTCAATCACATGCTCATGACATGAAACACGCCATAACCAAAATCACACTCACATAAAATCCCAAACTGAATCTCTCACCCATCAACGAAGCCGCACCACTCTTCTTCCCACTACCACTACCGCTGCTGTTCCCACCGGAACCACTTGCCGGCGCCGGAGCCGCCGGAGTCGTCGCCGCGGTGGCTCCCGGAAGAGCTGACGTCGCTGCAAGATTCTCTTTCGCTATCGCGTGCTTAGCTGGCTTCCCGCTTACCACGGGCCCCACCTGCCACACCTGAGTAATGTTTTCGGCCTTCGCCGGAATCTTAACCGCCGCGAAGATCGTGACGGCGCCGTTAGACTCCACCGCCGACACGTCCCACGTCTCGACGGAGAGTTTCTTGACGGGATCAATGAATCCGTACGAGGTGAGATTGTACAAGTCGACGGCGAATTTTCCGTCGGTGTGTTTGTAAGCGATGAGTGCCTGAGCTCCGATCATGCCGCCGCCGGCGGTGTTGACTCCCCAGGCGACCCAGCCGTTGGAGGGCGGAGAGGCGGCGAATGCGACGGCGAGGGAGCTGTTGGTGGAGTTGTAGGTGAAGTGGAGGACGGCGCCTAGGGCGGGGAGGTCGGTGCAGTTAGCGTAGGTTCGGGATGATTCTGGAAGCTTCTGAGACTTGCATGAGAGAGTGTCAGAGTGTGCTGTGGAAGAAAAGAGGGTGATGAGGATGGCAATGGAGATTAGGAGAGAGAAGAGTTGGGAAGCCATTGATGAAAGAGAAAAGAGGGGTTTGGGTTGGAAGAGACGAGAAGGTGGGAAGTTAAGTGAAGTGTGTTTTGTGGGGAGAAGGAATATATAGAAAGAAAGTGAGCGCGTGGTGTGCGAAAACATGTGTAAAAAGCAATAATATTTTGATAAGATATAAAGCAATGTTACTAAAAAAGTATATAAGTATGGGATGGGATATACTTGTTGAATTATTTTATGGTATTTATGGTTAAATATTTAGTATGCCATTTAAATTCAATTCAATTTACCTCTTGTCACCAAAAAAAATTCAATTTACCTCTGAGTCTGACAAAAGATTTAGGGAGAAGCATAAGGAGTCGGATTGTGATCAATCAAAATTTTTAAAAAAATAATAAGTAGGTTAAATTGATACATAATTTTGGATAATGTTTTTTATTTTTTTAAATATTTTTTTTTAATTTTAAATAATCACTTATTTATTGGTTTCTTATTATCAAAGTATTAATTCCCTAAATTTAGTCATTGTGTTCTGATTATTTGATGGGCGTCTTTTATATTTAAATAAAAATTTTTTATTTTTGAATTTGATTAAAAATTTAAAAATTACAATTTTGTGTATAAGTTCGTAATTATTGTTCGTCTAGTTTTGCAAACTCAATCTGTGTGAGAAATTAAAGAATAAAACAATTTTACATGCTTTTTAATTTAAATAATAAATGATATAATTTACCATTGTGAATCAAAATAAGAAGATTTACTACTCGTGGCAATTTTGCAACATGAGATGTGAGGATACTCGTTATTAAGATCACAAGAAAAGTCAGGGGTTTCTATTTTTAGATGACAATGCAATCAAAGTGTGTGATATAAAGTGTTTTGGTTAAAAGATGACCAACATGTTCATGCTATGTTCGATGGGCACGGAAAGATTGTATTGAATTTTTTCATCTTCAGTTTAGGTATACATCAATTTCTGGGGCGGATCCAAGTTGCAAGTGAAGAACTAATACCAATTGATCAAGGATTTCGTCATTATATCAGTAGGAGTGTTGGTCAAGGAGGCCATAGCTTTTTTTTATTTCCTCCCCTTCGCATCGAGAATAAACCAACTTTCAAAACAAAAAATCAGTAGATGTGTTGGTATTTGGAAAAAAACTCAAGCACAAACGAGGAGTGGATCTAAATTGACTTTAGAGAGTTTGTTTTAGAAACACAACTTTTCAGAGTTCCAAATATGCATTAAGCTTTTAGGAGAATTATAACTACAAAATTTAGTTTACATGAAAAAGAGTTCTTCAAGGTCTTGTAAATTTTTTTTCAAGTATTTGTCTCGAGATTTAGAACATGAAGTTTGAATTTCTAACATCATACCTAATATAAAGAGTTTTCATCACTATGTTGAATGTTCATTTATTAAAAAATGTAAAAATAAAAATTGTAAATATATTTTTACGTAAAATATCTCAATAAGAGTTTTCATAGTGAAATATTTTGCTTTCCAAATTCATCTTTCCTATGATTGGGGAGAACGATGCGACTTGAGGCTTTGTTATGTACAATGTGAATGAGTGATTGGTTAAAGACTTAATTAATGTATTACTTTCTTTATTAATTTATACACATTTTATTTATCAAGTTGTTGTAGTTGACCGTTGAAGATGATGAAACTAATTGGGGAAGGTCACAAGCACGAGGGGAGTGCGAATTCGGTGCAAGTTCTATATTTTTTATTTTTTTTCAAAGGATTTGGAATAATCGGCACGTGACTTTGATGCTGAGATATTTCTGTATGATCTTAAAATATTTATTCGAATTTACTAATACTATATTTTTATTTTCTCAAGGTACATTTTTTTTTTGTTCTTAATCAATAAAACATTCAGAATAATACTTATTTATAGTAGTACTTATTTGAGAGATTTTGAAATGATAGATTTTTTTAAGTTCAAATAAATAAAATAAATATAAGATTTATCTATTTGGGTTTGGTTTGAATTAATTATTTTTTTAAACTTTTCTTATTTAATACGGATTTGAAAATTTTGTTTTACATTTTAAAGATAACATTTAGGACTGAAAAAAATTTAAATTCTTTGTAGATATTTTTCTCAAATTAGTTATTGAAATTAGTAGACTCAATATTTCAACACTTAAAAAAGTGTCGCTAGAATTAACATAATACTTTTTTACTATTTCAAAAAATAAAAGAATGTTGTCGAATAATGAAAAAATGTGACATTAATTTTAGTGACAAATTTTATGTATAATCAAAATTACATACTTGCTGTTATAATGTGTATAATAATAATCATTACAGACTTCATCACTCGTATGTGTGTGTTAATGATTGACTTATTACGTCTAAACAGTCTAAGAGTTTTGTATAAAAAGCTAAAAAGTATTTTTAGTTTAATAAAAAATCAAAAGTTGAAAGTTTCTTATGTTTATTATTATTATTATATTTACTCTAGAACAATATATTACTTTTATTATTTTTTTAATCGGTAAACAAGACTCTTAAAATTTAATTCAAATATATAATTAATGAATTAATTGACAAGGTGTCTCATATAAAATGTAACTTATATAACCCTCCAAGGTCAATTTAAATGATGATCTTTTCTAGCTAGCTTTTGTTTCAAGAATATTTAAATAATAACTTTGACGTTGCAAATTGGAAACTTTTTATCCATTAGCCGTGGGAATTAGATTCTAGATAAAGAGTGAAAATTATTTTAAAAAACTTAAAAAAATAATCATTATCATTATATATGTAATGAACATATTTTTTTGAATTTAATAAAAAAAATTATTTTTCATCTAATTTAGATTCCTAGCACTCTTGAAATCTTGCAATGGAACGCATACTCCGTCCAAATACATGAATTTGGTCACAAAAAAATTGAACAGGCCGCAACAAATAAAAAAAAGAAATCCAAAATAACAAATCGTAGGTCGTGGAAAGACCAAAAGATAGAAGACGGTCAAATAGGGGTATCGATTAGTATACAGCTGAAAAATGAAAAATGTATATACGTCAAGAGGGGAAGATAATTCAAACTCAAGCCTCCCTTGAGCATGAATTCAATTTTTCATATAGTATATATAGTATGCAGATTGAGTTAAAATAAAAAAAAATTCAATATTGTGGATTCACAATTTCTATTTTCATAAAAAAATTATGTACATTAGTTATCAATATGTACATGAGTATTAGTCTAATTATTTATATGCTTGTGAAATATTGAAGGATTACATGTAATATTTTTAAGAATTAAATTTATTATATTTTTTATAATTTAATTTTCATAAATCGATAATATAAAAAGTTTTACATAGATAATCAAGCATGATATGTCAGTAAAAATAATTAATTTTTAAACTAACTATTTCAAAGATTATATAAATATATAAATTTGATCGAATAATCGTGTAAAATTATTTCTTAAAAAAAATAATAGTCACGTTGACCAAATTAGATCAAGTGGAAAATGATTTCTATAGAAAAATTCAAGGGGAAATTTTTAATCTTACCGTAATACCCCATAAATTGTCACATTTGGATTTTTTAAAGTAATGCACGATAAACCAAGTCTCTTTATTTGGTGCTTAATTATTATTTCCATCCCCCCCAAGTTAACCTATTATTTATAATTAATTAATACTTCCTCTGTTTCGAAAATAGATTTGTGTCTTTTCAAATTTCAAAATATTTGTCTCACTTGTAATATTTAAAGTAGTATTAATTTTTTTTTTCTTCTAAACTGTACTTACTCCAGTCTCAATGAGATAATTTGAAAACAAGAGAATAAGTGAAATGCTATTAATTTATTAATTAAAGTTTATTTCGTATACGAGGTTAATTTGGTTTATTATTATATTCACATAAATTTTTATGCTTACCAACATTTTTTTTTAAATTTTTGTCTGCTTTATATATATACATAAAAAAAACTCGATTAAAATATATTCAATTTTTTTTTAATATCCACATACATGCAAGGTAACTAGAATATCGATTAAGCTTTCAAAATCTTTTGATATTATAATTTTTAATGAATTAACTAATTTTATAAAATTTACACTAAATCAGATGATTTTACGATTTTAATCTTTCTATTATTTTACATTTTTACATTTTAATTTATTTTCGAATTGCACGTAAAATCTCATTTCATGTACCTTCCATACATGCATGTCACACACTCACGCTTAATTAATGAGATGGCTTAAACTCAACTAGTTTCAATTTTATTAGTTCAATTTAATTTTGGCCAAATACAATGATAGTCAATAATACAACATATATTAATATAAATTATGATAAAGAGACCTAAATCATAAGCCTAATTATAGGTCTAATATTAAAAAAGTAAAGAATTTAATTATAAATATTATTTTTTAAAAATATTAAAATATTAAAAATGTAAATTTTTTTATACAAAAATTAGACTTATAATTAGACTTATGATTTAAATTTTTAAATCATTTCTCTATTAATATGCACACATGTAAGAAAAGTATATATATATATATATATATATATATATATATATATATATATATATATATATATATATATAT
>JASCZI010241676.1:0-17400 GCA_036250425.1 Stylosanthes scabra
TATATATATATATATATATATATATATATATTTTGTAGCATTTTATGTAATTTCATATTCCGAGATTTTTCGAACTATTTAAAATGTCTTAAATATCCTTATTTATTAATTTATAGCATATATTTTTTAGTCAATTTACATCTTATTATGTTGTATTATTTTATTTTCTAAATATAATGTTGAGTTTTAAATAATTTATTATTTTATAAAATATATATCTAAATGATGTTTCACTATATTAATATTTTTGTACTAATTTTTCAATTTTTTGTTTACTTTTATTAAAATATCCATTAAAAAAAGAAGAGGAATGGGGATAGAAAATAGAGAATCCGCGAGAAATGGAGACGGGGACAAAAACTTTTCCATGGCGGGGAACGAAATGGAGACGGGGAGAGATTTTGGGAGCGGGGACGGGAGCGGGAAGGCATCCCCCGCCCCATTGACACCCCTAAATTCCTGCCAACTCAAGGTGAGTGATGATCAAATCCATGTTTAGTTTCGCGTTTATTTCTTAAGTTCTGATGAATCCATATAATTTCAGTATAAATGGATGTAAGGGTTAAGAATTCAACTCCAATTATCGTTTAAACACATTTGTTTAGCTAACTTTACTAACATGAAAATATCTTCGTACAATAAAGATGATAACTAATATATTAATATTTATTATATTAATCAGTTTATTAAATGTATCAAATAAACTAATGATTCTTAACTTTTATAGTTAATAAAAACATCTTCTCATGAGAATGAACATTATTTTGTGTTTTTCATCCTATACAACACACTACACACCCATTCACTTATACACACTAAAGCGCCATCTTTTGTTCAACCACAAAGAATGGAACATGGAGTGTGACATTTTAAGAGGCAAATATTTAGCATTGGTATAAGCCCAAAATGAGCTTTATTAGTATTTGTTATGCACCGGTCCAATAAGGCCCAATCCATTAAATCAATAATCACCTTACTTGATCCATAAGTCAAGGATCAAGCTAAAAGGTCAAGGATCAAACCAAAAAAGGAAAGATTCGATGAGATCATGAAGAGATCCTATCTGAATCTTAACCACCCGCTACTATAAGTAGGGGGCAACGCCCCCTCAAGGTACGCATTCTCTAAACCCTAACCTCCCATATTAGCCCTAGCGTCTCATAATCCTAATTCTGGGATTCTAGTGCTATTCATTCATCACATCAACCACCTTCTTCGGATCCAGCCCTCGGACTCTTTCGAGTGCTTCCCCTCGGAAGGAACACTTTCTCTCTCTCATTCTCGTTGTCTATTCCCTCTCACGACTTAGGTCCATTGGATCATTGTTTGGTATATCTGTGCTTAACATTGGCGCCGTCTGTGGGAAGTAGACTTTAGAATCGAGTTGTGAGACGTAAACTGAACTTCCGAGCTAAGATGGTGGACGCTCAACTCAACAACGAAGGTGCCGACGACACCATCCCCCAATTCACCCCGGAGAAGGGAGTGATTCCCCAAAACCAGAGTATCCAGCAGATGGAAACTGCCCTGAGAGAGCTCCTCGAGAGACAAACTCGGGAACCAGAGATCGCCACGGAGGTGATGAGGAGGGCGGAAGCAATGGCCGCAAAGCAGCAAGCTTTGTTGGAGGAAGCTGAAAGGCGTGACCAAGAGTTGAAAGAAAAACTCCGCAATAGGCTCACATACACAGACGATGACGAAGGGGTGGGTGACTCGCGTTCCCGTACGTGGAAACCGTCGGTTGTGGTTGGAAACCCGCCTGCGAAAGAGAACAGTAAACATCCCTTCTCACTCGCCATCCTCTCAGAAGAGCTCCCTAAGAAATTCAAATATCCGACAGATATGGAGCCATATGACGGAAGCAGTGACCCAAAGCATCACCTAGATGCCTTTGACAACAGGATGGTGCTCCTGAACGCTTCAGATGCTACGAAGTGCAAAGCTTTTTCCGTGACCTTCAAAAAGGACGCGCTGACATGGTTTAACTCTTTAGCACCCGAAAGCATTAAGAGTTTCTCCGACCTATCTGGAGGTTTTCTGAAAAACTTCACCACTCGGAGAAGACTCCCAAAGACCTGCATGAACCTCTACTCAATCGTGCAGAAGCCGGAAGAGTCCCTACGGGACTATTTGGACCGCTTTAACTCTGAATGCACTCAGATTGAAGGACTTGAGTGTCAAGCAACCCTCATGGCGTTGGTTAAAGGCCTCTAAGAGGATACCCCATTCCTCAAAAGCCTTACCAAGAGGTCACCCAAAACTATGGAGGAGATTCAAGAAAGATCTCATGATTACTTGCAACAAGAAGAAGGACAGACGGCAGTAAAAACTGACCGCGACAAGAAAGAGGCCAGTCGGAAGGATCTGCCGCGAGAAGACCGCAACAGGCGGGAACAGCGCTCCGGCAGATCCTACTACAATCCACTGAATGTCTCACTTACAACCTTCCTTCATGAAGTATCACAAGTGGAAAGAATCCCCACACCACGAGCAATCAAGAATAATCATAGAGGAGACCGAAATGCTTACTGCAAGTATCATAAGCAAAATGGTCATGACACCGAAGATTGTCGTGACCTCCTCGAGTTTGTCGAGAAAGTTTTGAAGAAGGGAAAGTTCCGTGAGTACACCGGAATGAGCAGTGATCGAAGGGACGATAGAAGGACGAGATAGAGGGCAGACAGCCCGGAAAAGTCCACTGAAGGAAAGGATGAACGCAAAGATGGCGTGGTTAGAAGAGAAATCAAGATGATTTCCGAAGGGCTTCCAGATGAAGGTAATCCACCATCCCGGAAGGCGGCCAAAAGGAGCAAGCACACATGCCTTGCCGTGGAAGTCATGCCTAGGGCATTGCACGATAAACCACACCTCCTGAAATCACATTCTCTTCAGAAGAGATCGGAAGAACAACTGACACCCTGAATCCTCCCTTCGTGATTTTCATGGACGTCATCGATGCCACAATCCGACGAGTCTTCATAGACCAAGGAAGCTCTGCAGATATCGTCTTCCGACGTTGCTTTGATGCACTCGGACTCACCGACAAGGATCTGGAGAGCCATTCTGACGAGTTAGTCGGCTTCTCTAGTGAAAGAGTAACTCTAGATGGATTTGTGACACTATGGGCCACTATGGGAGACCCACCAAATAGAAGAAGCACAAAAGTAAGGTGGCTGGTCGTCAACCATAACTCTGCCTACAATGCGATTATAGGAAGACCGACCCTCAACCGGATAGGAGCAGTTGTAGCAACCTCCATATTGACAATGAAGTTCATAACAGACGGAGGAAAAGTAGGCGTACTTCACGGAGATAAGCAAGAAGCGGAGAAATGCCACAATGCCACTTTGCACATCTCCAAAGAACAACTTCTTAAACTGGAAAAGCCAGAATAAGCCAAAGGGTGCCTCCTAGTAGATCTCGAACCACCAGAAAAGAAAGTCAATGAAAGACCAAAGCCGGAATGTGATCTCCAGTAAGTCCAAATAGGACAACATTCTGAGCAGGTGACCATGATTGCCAAGAACCTACCGGAATCACTAAAAAACAAGGTAACTCAGTTTCTAAAGCTGAATGCCGATCTCTTTGCATGGACAGCGGCCGACATGCCCAGAATAGATCCGAACTTCTCCAGCCACAAGCTGTCCATCATCCACGGTAGCAAGCCAGTAGCACAAAAGCTGCGGCGTATGAGCCCGGAAAAGGTGGCTGAAACAAAGAAACAAGTTCAAAGCCTTCTCAAAGCAGGATTCATCAAAGAGATCAAGTACCCCACATGGCTCAAAAATGTGGTCATGGTACCTAAAAGCAATAGGAAGTGGCGCATGTGTGTCGACTACACCAGCCTGAACAAGGCATGTCCTAAAGACCCATACCCACTCCCAAGTATTGATGGATTAGTAGACAAAGCTTCCGGCTACAAGTTCCTCTCATTCATGGATGCTTATTCCGGGTACAATCAGATCCCTATGTACCCCAGAGACGCTAAAAAAACAGAATTTCTCACTCTCATCGGCAGCTTCTACTACAAAGTAATGCCGTTCGGGTTGAAGAATGCAGGGTCCACATACCAAAGGCTCATGGACAAAGTGTTCAAAGAGCTAATGAAAAAAGGGGTAGAATTCAAGTGGACAGAAAAGTGCGAAGAAGTTTTCAAAAGCTTCAAAGAGTACCTATCCGCACCCCCAATCCTAATCTAGCCGGAACCAGAAGAACCCCTCATAGTCTACTTGGCCGCAACTTAAGAAGCAGTCACCGGAGCCCTAGTCCAAGAGAAGAATAAAGTGCATCAACCTGTGTACTTCGTAAGCAAAACCCTCCAAGGGGCAGAGCTGAAATACCAAAGGTTGGAGAAGCTAGCATTAGCACTGATAGTAACCGCCAGAAGGCTAAGACAATATTTCCAAGCCCATGCAATTGTTGTCAAAACGGATCAGCCGTTACGACAAGTGTTGTAGAAGCCGGATCTGGCCGGAAGAATGTTGAGTTGGACAGTGGAGCTCTCGGAGTACCACATCAGCTATGAAGGAAGGACAGCAATAAAAGGGCAAGTAATGGCTAACTTCGTTGCGGAACTCACTCCAAACGCCCCAAACCCCGATTCTTTGGCATGGGTCCTCCACGTAGATGGATCCTCAAACAACAAAGGAAGTGGCAGGGGCGTCCTCCTAGAAGGACCAGACAGAGTCATCATAGAGATGGCAGTGAAGTTCCAATTTCAAGCAAGTAACAACCAAGCGGAATATGAAGCGCTGATAGCAGGCTTAAGACTGGCAAAAGAGGTCGGAATCTCAGAGCTGGAAGTCCGATCCGACTCTCAAATCGTCACTTCTCAGGTGAACGGAAGCTATCAAGCCAAAGATCCCCAAATGGCCAAGTACCTGGAGAAGGTCCAAGAGCTTCAAAGCTCTTTTAAGCAAGTACAAGTGAAACACATCCCTCGGAAAGAGAATGACCGAGCGGATACACTGTCAAAGCTAGCAAGTACCAAACCAAGCGAAAGCAACCGCACCTTGATCCAAGAGATCAAAGAGAAGCCCTCCATTGATGAACCCCAAGCAGTGCTTGTAATCTCAATCAAGAATAGCTGGAAAAAACCCATCATCGACTTCCTCGAAAAAGGAATCCTCCCAAAAGAAAAATGGGAAGCAAACGTCATAACAAGGGATGCAGTAAATTATGTAATGGTGGGCGGAGAGTTGTACCGAAGGGCAGCAGCTATGCCCCTACTCAAGTGCGTCGAAAAAGAACGAGTCCCCACCATCATAGCAGAAGTGCATGAAGGAGCCTGTGGCCATCATAGCAGAAGTGCATGAGGGAGCCTCCTAGCCGGTGTATGGTGGCCCCAAATGAGGGCAGATGTCGGGCAATACATCAAAAAGTGTCAAAGATGCCAAGAGCACACCAAAGTACAGCAGATCCCAGCCACCAAGCTGTCAACTATTGTCTCTCCTTGGCCGTTTGACAAATGGGGAATAGACCTCCTTGGTCCTTGTCCAAAAGGACCCGGACAAGTCAAGTACGTAATTGTAGCCATCGACTACTTTACCAAGTGGGTGGAAGCAGAACCACTTGCATCAATCACAGCAGCCCAATGCCGGAAGTTCGTCTGGAACAGCATAATCACTAGATTTGGGGTGCCAAGAGTCATCACTTTCGACAATGGAACCCAATTTATTGACAAGAAATTCAAAGAATTTCTAGAAGGTTTCCACATCCATCAGCAATTCTCCTCGGTTGAGCACCCCCAAGCCAATACACAAGTCGAGGCCATGAACAAAATAATCCTAAACGGATTAAAGAAGAGGCTCGACGACAAGAAAGGCTGCTGGGCGGAAGAGCTCGGAAGTGTCCTCTAGTCGTACAGAACTACAGAATAATCGTCGACGGGGCTAACCCCCTTCCGACTTACTTATGGCACAGAGGCAATGGTCCCTTTGGAGCTAGCTAAGGAAACCGGCCGCGTCTCAGGCTACAGCCCGGAAGAAAACAACTTGCATAGGGAAGACGATATAAATCTAATCTATGAAGTCCGAGAAGAGGCAAGAATGAGATAGCAAGCAGAAAAAAGAACTCTGAGCAGCCCGATACAACAAGAAGGTGAAGAGCCGAGAGCTCGAAGAAGGAGACTTGGTACTAAGAAAGGCTGACATCAGAGGAAAGAATGCCGCCCAAGGGAAGCTAGGGGCAAACTGGGAAGGCCCTTACCAAGTGGTCGAAGTGCTCGGAAAACGGGCATACAAGCTCCGTACAGTTGAAGGGGCACAAGTACCAAGAACTTGGCACATAACAAACCTAAAAATGTACAACATGTAAACAGAACGTAGCAGCATGTACTCTTTTTCCTCGCATCTTTATTTTTTCCCTAAGAGGGTTTTTCGGATGACGAGGTTTTAACGAGGCATGTAAGCGTTCCGGCCACCATGGCCGTTATTAATAAACGAGTATTTTACTTTTGCATTCATGCTCCTTGTCATTTACTTTTTAAGCATTATTCTTTATGCATCCTTATGAGTCTCAAAAAGAGAACAAAGAGCCCGGGAGCCAAAGTTAAGGCTTTAAAATCACCCCAAAGGGCAACCAATAAAGTGGTCGGATCAAACACCACGGCACCACACCGGACTGATCACCCGGTGCTGAGCTGAAAGCAAATAACTTATGCAAACCGATAGTCGAAAATAAGACATCGCGACAAGCAAACTTAATAAAACCACACAAAGTGCTCAGAATGCACAAACAAAAAAGTACAAGCTACAAAAGTACGCTAAGTGCAAGAACAAAAGGGCTTAGTTAAGTGCTAAAGCGCAAAACTGAACGCAGATACCAAAATCGCAGCAAATAAAGCGAAGCAAAAAATTCTTTAAAGACCACAAAGTGGCCAAGAGGAGCAAATATCCACAAAGGCCACAGAAAGTGACCAAAATATCCACAAAAAAGTAAGGTACAAGTGCCAAGCAAATTCTAAAAATAAAAATTATTACAAAAATTTAAGTGGGGCATCCCCCACTAACCCTTGCCGCATCTCCAGCCGCCGGCTGCGAAACTTGAACGGTAGGCTCTGGACGCTGCTCCGGCACAGCCTCTTCAACCCGTGAAGGCTCCCCCCCCCATCCGACTCCTGAGGGACGAAAATCCTCCTACCCTTCGGATCCCATCGGGACTTCAAAGTTATGGGGGAGAAATCTACGCCAGGACAGAGATGCGAGACTTGGTCCAAACATATGTCCAATGTCTCCTGGCACATCTCTGTGACCTCGGTTTCAAGCGTTTGCCACTCAGAGCGCCAATACTCAGACGCCTCGATAGCCTTGCTCAGATCTGCCTGACAGGCCTTTAAGGAAGCAGCAAAAGACCCCACCTGCTTTTCCGCAGCTGCCGACCGCTTTCGCTCCGCCTCAATGGACAGCTGGGAGGACTCAAACTGGGTCTTCAACACCTCATTATCTTCCTCCAGCTGAGCAATCCGATCAAGAGCAGATTGATGCTCCAATGACTTCTCGGAAAGCTCGTCCTTAAGGGTGTCAGCCTTCTCTTTAAAAGGCAGATAAGATAAGGCTGAGTCCTTCTCCCCCTTTAAGATCTCAATTTGATCAAGGGCGGCTGAGAGCTCTTTCTCCGGCTTCATCTTAGCAGCCAAAGAGGTCTCCACACCCACCTGCTCCAGCAAAACAGCATGAGAAAATAGATAGCACAGATATAACATGAAAATCAAAACACTAAAAAGTATTCAAGCTACCTGGAGACAAGCAAGGGATTTGGCACTGAGATGGTATGACTCGCCAAGAAGCTGCTCTGGAGGCATCTTTGTAAGAACCTCCCTCACAGGGATAGAAGTCAAACCCGCATTAAGGGCTTTCCGAAAGTTAAAACCCTCCGGAAAAGCCACCTTAAGAGGATCAACTTCATGCTCCCAGGCAGAGTCATCCCCTAGCGCCTTCTCAAACGCTTCATCCACCTTGGCTTTCTTCTTCCGCCGTTTCTACTGCAAGTTCGCAGTAGGATCCTCTTGCAGCCCCTCCTCTCCTTCAAGGTTCACCACCTTCGCACGATCACGCTTCGAAGACTGCCTCTTCGTCCTGTGCGTCTCAGAGGCAGTCGAAGCTGGAGGCACTTGAGTGGAGGATTCCACAGGGGTAGGACCAACAGCAGCGGTCGCGGCGGCAGTAGCAGTGGCTGAAGAGCTACCGGTCGGAAGAACCGCCCGGGGACCCATCCTAGACGGATCCGCCATCATAGCCATCAAATTATCGAGCTTGGTTTTCTTCATCTTGATGTCCAACAAATCGTCTCCAAGACCAAAACAAGTCAAGAGTTAGCAACAACCAACACAGTCAAAGTAACAAAAAAAAAAAAATAAAGCAACAACAACAATTCTTTACCAAGGAATTTCCCAACTTCGGCATCAGAGCCGTCCAAAATCCACCTACAAGTAAACTTGTTCCTCTTCGGCAAACCGCCCGGAAGAGAAACAAGAAACTTGAAGGCAGCCATCTCCAGTGGATCCAAGTTGTACACGGTGAAATCCTTCATCTCCGGGTTCCAATAGACCCAAGAGAAAGGCTTATTCTCGTGGTCCAGTCAGAAGGCACGCTTGCCAGAAGCAGCTAAAACCTTAAAGTAATTCCATTTAAATTCTTGGATTGAATCTTCGTAAGAATCAAACAGCTTACGGCCTTAGCGTGCCCGGAAAGAGATGTACCCATAACCACCCGGAGGGAAGTGAGCATCATATATGTAAAAGAAAAGTCTGATGGTGGGGCGGAAACCATAGTGAAGGCACACTTTCTCGAAGGCGAGAATAAAGCCCCACGCATTCAGATGCAGTTGACTAACGGCGACGCGACAACGAGTCATCACGTCCCTCTGAAAATCTGAGAATGGGAGCCGCATCCTCAGACAGGTAAATAACTCCTGATATACCCACAGGAAGTGGGGTCCCTCCTCACCCGCTCGGAAAGGGACGCGATCAGACGGCCCAGCGGCCTCCAATACATAATCTCCTTCTGCTCATGAGTCCTCCATCAACGGGAAGTTACGACGGAACTCAGGCAGCGAGTCGGTCTCAACCACAGACGGTTGAGTTAGCACAGCCTCCTCAACCCAACCGTAGAGGCTGGACTCAGCCGCATCCAGAGGGCGAGGAACCTTCACCTCTTGGCAAGACTTTTTCTTCCCCATTTCTGATTTTTAATAAACAAACGACGCCTGCAATACAATGCAGGAAGTACAGTTTGAGAAAAACTGAGAAAACGCGAAGTGGAGAAGAAGAAGAAATGCAGGACAAAGGATGAAAGAGGTACTCTTGAAAAAACACAAGAATGCAAAAAGAAACGAAATAAGGTGAATAGTACCTGTGGCAAGAGTCGCTGGAACTGAAGGTGGAACAATTTCCTTTTTTCTTCTTTTTCTTCTTCAGAGAGGATCAAGAATATTCAAAGAGAGAAAGGAGGAAGTTCAAAAGAAATGATAAACTTTCAATTTTTAATTCTCAAGCCTTATTCAACACGCTTCGAGAATCCAAAAAGGGGCAAGTACTAATGATGGGACGGTTACTGGAATTTCGAAAACCGCTCCCACTACTCTCTCTTTCGAAAAACGTGCAAAAGTAACCACTCTTTCTGCCACGTAAACAAAAGAAAAACAAAACGGCATGCCACAAACAGTCTGACACGCAAGCAGCCGGAAGAAAATAACAAAGCTGGCGCCATACAGATAGCAGTCGGAAACTCATCAAAACTACTCGGAAATCGAATGAGCACATTCATTTCCCGAGTAGGGGCAATGTTACGGACCGGCCCAATAAGGCCCAATCGATTAAATCAATAATCAACTTACTTGGTCCATAAGTCAAGGATCAAGCTAAAAGGTCAATGATCAAACCAGAAAAGGAAAGATTCGATGAGATCATGAAGAGATCCCATCCGAATCTTAACCACCCGCTACTATATAAGCAGGGGGCAACACCCCCTCAAGGTACGCATTCTCTAAACCCTAACCTCCCATATTAGCCCTAGAGTCTCATAATCCTAATCCTGGGATTCTAGTGCTATTCATTCATCACATCAACCACCTTCTTCGGATCCAGCCCTCGGAGTGCTTCCCCTCGGAAGGAACACTTTCTCTCCCTCATTCTCGTTGTCTATTCCCTCTCACGACTTAGGTCCATTGGATCATTGTTTGGTACATCTGTGCTTAACAGTATTATTATTATTTTTTGGTTTTCCACGATATTTCTTATTTAGCATGTCAAGAACTAATTCGTTGCAGATTGAAACTCTATTTAAGAATTTGCTGTTGGCCATTGAGTTACTATATATATAATGTAGGATTCAAATATCTAACACTTGATTAAATGAATTAGTGAGCTAAGTACTGTATCAATCTCGTTTGGTTAATGAGCTTTATTATTAACTTATATCATTTTGTTAATTTGCTGTAATGGGCTGTGGGTTTACCCGACCAATTGGTAATTTATTTTTGTTATGACCCAATAGTGTATTTTATACGATATCTATTTTCTAATCTTCGATTTTGGGCTCTTTTCCAAAAACAAATGATGGATCCCAAAAGGCCTTCAACAAGGCCAGCTTCAGACACATTGCTAGGCGAGTTTCTGTGAGGCTAATTATTTTTTATTTTTGGTGTTTTTATTACTCTAATAATTTTTAAGGAATCTGCTGCTTAATAATGCATATAATTATTCGTCTTATAGTGTCCACTTGCTGGTGGATTTGGAAATGATGAAATCAGGAATTGTTGCAATCTACTGTTACTAGACGAAGGGTCAGTTTGGATTGGCTTTTGAAAAAAAAAATTTTATCTATGTCTTATTTAAAAAATCTTTTATTAATAGAAATTGCTTTTTCTTTTACTTTTTTAAAATAAAAGTACTTTTTTCAGAAATATATCCAAATGATACAAATTTAATAAAAAGTATCTTTTTTTAACCAAAAAAGTATTTTTTTCTTAAAAAAAGTCAATCCAACCAAGCACCAAATAACATTACCAGCTTTATGAAGAATTTCATTATTAGTAACAAGATTGCGTTCTCCAAAGACTGCTTGGCATAGAAAAAAGCAGGACTACTAAGATTGATAGGAATTGGCCGCCTCCCCAACATGGATGGGTCAAGTTCAACATGGATAGTGTAGTTTCTGAGTCATCTAAAGAAGCGGCTTGTGAAGGGATCTTAAGAACATGTAATGTTGAGTGGGTAGCTGGCTTTTCAGCAAAGTTAAGGAACACTTCTGTTATTGTTGCCAAGTTGAAAGGTATTCCGCATGGCCTCACTGTAGCTTGGGACTTGGGAATTAGAAGAATGGTTCTTGAGTCCGACTTGATGGAAGCTGTTGATTTAATTAGTAAAGTGAGCCTTGAGGATTCTTGGTTCAATTCCATTATCAAAAATATTGTGGGTTTCCTAAGGAGGCATTAGGAGGTGCAGCAATCATGTGAATAGACTTGCTAATACAGGAGCTGACTTTTTGGCAAAGAAAGGTCTTAGAGCAACTCCAATGAGGGTTTCTCTTCTATCCCTCTTTATGGCCCACCTGTCATAAAAAGTAACTCCACATCAGCTTTTACGTCATAAACAGTAAATAGGAACTCAAACCTCCCCTCACTTCTCCAATGGCAGGGACTAGCATTGGTTTCCTTTGCGGCCCCACTTATGTAATTAATTAAAATAAAAAAAAATAAATCCAATTATTTATTATTTTTCAATTATATTATTATAATTTATAGAATAGAAAATAATGCATTATTATGAAATAATTACTATACAAGAAAAAATTAATAATTTTATAAATAACAACAATATCACATAATACATAATTCAACCTTTACTTAATTTGCAACATGACTTAATAAAATAAAATATAATTAAACTCTATAATTACGACGTGCATTGTGAAATTGCCATATGTGTTCAATCAAATCCTCTTTTAATTGTCGATGTTTCTGCCTATTCCGAACTTGGGCATTTCTTTGGAGAAATTGATGGTACGGAGCAAAGCTTTCCTCTCCTAACTGAGGTTGTGATAAGTCATTTTCAACATCGTCGTATTCATGGCCTTGTGCAAAACTTCCTGCATAAGTGTCTCTTTCATCCTCGACAATCATGTTGTGCAATATTATACATGCTCTCATTATGTTTGCAAGTTTCTTCTTTTCACATAAGCGTGTTGGACCACGTATAATTGCAAAGCGTGCTTGCAACACTCCAAATGCTCGCTCCACATCTTTTCTTTGCCCTTCTTGGTAGTGTGCAAATAACTTACGCTTCTCCCCTTGTGGCTTTGATATTAATTTGAAAAATGTGACCCATTCAGGATAAATACCATCTGCTAAGTAGTATCCCATATTGTAATTATTACCATTGATGGTGTAATTTACCTCTGGGGCACGGTCGTTTAGAATATCATCGAACACTGGTGATCGATCTAGTACGTTTATATCATTATTTGCACCAGAAACCCCAAAGAATGCATGCCATATCCAAAGGTCTGAAGATGCTACAGCCTCTAGTACTATAGTTGCAACCCCACGATAACCACTCATGTACATACCTTTCCATGCCTTTGGACAATTTTTCCATTCCCAATGCATGCAATCGATGCTACCCAACATGCCAGGAAAGCCACGTGTCTCTGCCATTTGAAGCAAGCGGTGTACCTCATTTGAATTTGGTTTTCGTAAATATTCATCCTCGAACACCGAGATCACACCTTCTACAAATTTCTCCAAACATTCAATAGTAGTACTCTCGCCTATGCATACATAATCATCAACAGCCTCAGCTGCCATTCCATATGCTAACATCCGTATCGCAACCGTACATTTTTGTAGTGGTGACAAACCTCTTCTCCCAGCTGCATCGACCCTTTGTTGGAAATAAGGATACACATTTGAGAGAGCGTCTACTATTCGAAGGAACACATTTCTTCTCATTCGAAACCTTCATCGAAAAATGTGAGCATTATACACCGGCTCGCCTGCAAAGTAATCTTTGTAAAGACGATCATGTCCTCCTTCCCGATCTCTATTGATCCATCTACGAGGATTTTGGGAGGACCTTGTATCAATCTCTTCCTCTTCTGCAATATTGAACAAACATTCATCGATCCAATTGTCGATGAGAGTGTTATCTTGCCTTCTACGCCGTGTACCATACAAAGCTTCATTAAACATATCATCAAAATTCTTAGCCATCTGTGGAAATTAGATGTGTGATATTATTTTTGGGGAGAAAGTAATTTTCAGGTGGTGTTGTAGGTTGCATGTGTTTGTTAGTTTCTATTTATAAGGGTTTCATAATGATTGCAACGGCTAGTTTTGTAACGACAATATTTTTTTATAATGAATATAAAGCATTTGGTTTTACAACGATAACCTTCACATAGAGTAGTTCATGAAATAATGATATTGACTAAATGTAAAGTAACAAAATACAACACAAATAAAACAAAGTACATCACAAACAAAACAAACTACACACAAATATAACAAAGTACATCATAAACAAAATGAAGTACAACACACCTAACAAGCATAACGGATAATTATGTAAACCACTTTGCAATAATTTTCTCACATGCAACTCCATGAAGAGCACGTCTCTTCTCACTCATCTTGGATATGTCAGCGTTTAGTATTTGCATATCCATTTCCCTTTCCCTTTCCTTGGCCATCCTCTTCATTTCTCTTTCTTTTGCATTTATCTCCATTTCTTTAATAAGCTTCTCAGTCTGTAATTCATTTTCATTCATCGCCGCTTGAATTTGTAACTCTTTTTCCTTCATTGCCATAATTTTTTCTTTGTGCTTCCTCTCCTCTTCTCTTTCCTTCTCCCTCTCTAATAGTTCTTTTTGCCTAACATTCTTAATATCCTCCATCAAGATGCAATTGATGATTTCATCTCGCCATGGTCTTCACTCATTTGTGCATTCCCCTTTCTTCTTCTCTTGCTCTTCTTTGATCCTTGTGGACGAACGGGTGACTCAATGCCAACATCTTCAGGTACTGGTGTTTCTGGGTTTGATGACGATGAGTATGCTCCAGTCGCACTGAGTTTTGTTCTTTTGGAACCTCCACTTTGCGTTGACACTTGGCTTCTCCATTTTTGTTCCAAATGAAGCACATTATCTCAAAAGTGAACTTTTGACCATAATTTGAGGAATATATTTTATATGCTAACTCTTTTATATCATTAGCATTTGAACCACTCCTTATGTTTCGAGTAGCTTGATCATAGCAACCAGTGAATTGCGCAACTGCCTTGTTGATCTTATACCATCGTTTCTTACATGCAACAGAACCTCTTTTCATCGTTGGGTTGAATTCTTCACAATACGAATGGATCCGATTCCAAAATGTGTCAGCCTTTACCGACTACGGGGTCAGTAGAAATGTTTAACCACGCACTAATTAGCATCTCATCCTCTTCCCAATGCCAATGTGGAGTGCCCTCTTGCCTCTGATTCTCAATTTCATCATCATGGAGACCAATAGCATCTAATCCGCGAGAGTTTGCAAACTTTGAATACTGTGAATTTGGACTAGAATGTATCGGAGTTTGAGGAGATGGGTTAGAAGAGGCACCAACACCAACTAAGTCAGGTCTTGATGCACTAAATTAAGATGAAAACAGAAATAATGTTGGGGCCATATTACTGATCGATGGGTTAAACATGGTTGGGAATGAATATCGAGGTGTTTGTGAATTTGGATTATGTGGTTGAAGAATAGGAAATTGATTATTGTTAGGAGCTTGAAAATTGAAATTCTGAAGGTTTTGTGGATTTGGATTTTGAAAGGTATTTGGTAATGTGAAGTTTGGATTTTGATTTTGAGGGTTTGAAGGTTGAGATTGTTGGGTATTTTGATTTTGTGAAAAATTTTGTAGGTAGTTGAAGAAAGAGTTGAATTGATTCGGATCCATTTTTTCTAGGATTGACAATAAAAATATTTGTGATTTTTTTTGGAGAAATTTAGAATGTATTGGAGAAGAATAGATGAATGTGTGAAGATGAGAATATGTATGTTTAGTATTTATAGAAGAAAAAAATACAATTAATATTATTTTTTTATTATTACCGTTAAGATGCAATGGTTTCAAATTTTTTTTTTAATTTTTTAATGGGTGAAATGACAAAAAGCAAGGCCCTCTTCAGAGGGACTCCCTTGCATTGAAACTTGAGTCGGGCCTCACATTATTTTCACTCCAACGGTTGTTCCCTTTCTTTTACTGACAACACAATAAATGGAACCAAATTTTATAACCGTTGGAGCTGCTCTTAGCGGTTCAGAAGAATTTGAGTTTCTCGACTCTCCCCTTGGAGATGAGGGTCTTGCTAGAGGATGATTTTCCAGGGGTTGTTATGCTCTACAAGTGGTTCTGTGATTAGTCTTTCTCTATTTTGGGCCTAGTGCCCCTATGTTTATCAAAAAATATATATATTCGTCTTATGTTTGTCCAAATATATATATTCATTTTATGTCAACAAAAAAATATTCGTCTTATAATTGAAACTTATCGAAAACATTAAGTATAAAATTGATACAAATTAAACGTTAAGGATAGTTTTAAAACTTTTCAAAAACGTTAAGGACATAAACAATACTTTACCCTTATTTTATTTATCTGATTCTATCCATATATATATTATAAAATTAGAATTTGTATGGTTCATACATGAGGAAGTAGAGAGTACATGATCCTTCGAGATTCCAATAACAGGAGATATATATGCTGAGATTGATGATTGTATGCTAAGCATTAAGCAATAAGGATATTTGCAAAGACACTCCGAAATAAAAGTTAGTGGAGTCTAGGAAACATGCGAGTTAGGGTTTTGGGGGGTGAATCCCTCCCTCTTTTATGGTAGTTCTTTGACTAATTCTAATTCCACAATTTTGAAATTATATAAAAAAGTTTTCCTAAACATCTCTGATATGGGTTATCTAAGATGCCCCGATGGTTTATTTCGTTTTTGGTTCAATTGGAGTGTTCTCTGGTGTGGCTTCTAGCTGACATTTGTAACAAAATTATTTTACAATACTCTTGAAAAAGTAATGAGTTATCTACTTAATTTGATTTTGTAATATTAGATTAGGATATTGCATATTGTCACTCTATTTTTTTACTTTTATATGTATAAATATTACGTGTACAAGTTTTTTATTATTTATATTCATCCAAATATTTTTATTTTTTTACTATGATTCAATTTCCCTATACTAATAAAATCAACAATTAAATACTGCATAAACAATTAGTTATCAAAACTTTTAAAATTAATATGTAAAATAAATAAACATTTTGAATGTATTATTTATATAATCATTTCCCACTCTTTGTGGAAATAAAAAAAAAAAAACCAAAAAAATTTCCCCACCTTTGCTTTCTTTTTCCACTGGTTCTCTCGGTTGGAATGACAATGGGCATGCACGGGTGAGTATCACTCCTCCGCTCCATGTTCCTATTTATAAAATTGTTCATGTTCCTATTTCATCTCCATCACGGGTCACTTTTATAAAATCAATGGGGTTGATTGATACTCGTAGGTATCATAGATATCGATATTTAAAGAAAATTAAAAAAAAAATAACACAATCATAATAAAATTAAGTATAATATAATAACATTTAACATATTAAAATGCAATTCAAACACAAATTTAACAATTCATATACATAAAAATCTCAAACGTACACATTAAAGAAAAATATTTTTTTTGGTGACTTTCAATTTTTTTTGTTGACTTATTAAATAAAAATAAAATAAAAATATATTTCTAATATAAATAAAATCTTAATCACCTTCTCCGTTTATCCGTGAGAGCAGATCTCTGTCTCCGTAGAAATTTCGTATATAGGTCTCCATTATGCTCCCCATCACGAATAATTTTATCAGATATTCATCAGTGTAGAAATTTTTGCTATCCCTATGTGTCAATACCTCATATTTCTTTTAGATTATTACTTATCGTAAACAAGATGAATTTTATCATGAAGAGGTATTTGGGTGAATTGAATGAAGATATATTGTAAGTTTATTTTTAAAAAATTATTAAAAAAAAGTAACACATTCTTCTAGACAAAATTTAGGAAAAAAGATATTTACGTCTCTAATTTTTTAAAGGTTAAATTATACATTAAGTCCCTATAGTTTTAATGAAATTGCAACCAGGTTCCTATAGTTTAAAAGTTTGTAATTGAGTCCCTATACTCATAAAAAATATGCAATTTAATCCCTGCTGCTTAAAAAACGTTTAATTTAACAAAATATTCTTTGGAATATTCCATATTTTACATTGAATAAAATTTTGATTGACCAAATTACCCTCCTCCTATAAACAATGAAAACTACCCTCGAATTGACAAATTCACAAAGAAAAACAT
>JASCZI010241676.1:33915-49663 GCA_036250425.1 Stylosanthes scabra
AAGAGAGAAAATGAAAGCTAAGAAAGAGAGAAATTGAAACTGAATTGCCTCTTTGATTGATTAATGGATTACAAACAATCTAAAACTAAGTGGAACTAAATTGATCTCAAAATGTAAGTTTTTTTTCTAATCCTTGTTGTTCCACCTATTTATAGATTTAAGATCATCTAAATGAAATACAAATTCATCTAGAATGAAATTACAAATGAAATTAAAGTGAAATTACAAATAAATAACCAAATCAGCGTTTTAATGGCTTTGAGACTGTTTTTTGGTGCCTAGGCATTGAGTTGGGCACCTAGGCGCTAAAACAGTTTTGGTCTGATGCTTGATGCTAAACTTGACTCTTTGGTGCTGAGTATGGGCGCAGTCTGGCTAGCCCTGGAGTGCTGCTGGGCGCCTAGGCGCTAGAACAGAGGATCAGACTTGGTGCTTGGGCGCTGGAGCTGGTTGCTTGGTGCATGGTTAGGCTGTTGGGCGCCTAGGCGCTAGAATGGGTGCTGTTTGGGCGCCTAGGCGCCAGAACACTGCCAGTGTGGTGCTGAGCTTGTTTCATGGGCGCCTAGGCACTGGAATGGGCGCCTAGGTGTCCAGTTCTGCCTCCATGTCCATCTTTTGATGCTCCTTTAGCTAATTTTATTGAAATTAACCAACAAAATACTCAAAGTACCATATTTATTCAATAATAAACAATTTACAAGTATTTTTACTAATTTATAAATTTATTAAACTAATAAACAACTAAGATAAGGAATTGAGTATGATTTTAGTTAAAGAAATCAATAAAGATGCTAATGTATCAGCCATCACATAATTATTTAAATAAAACCAAGTTATATTTTTGGTGTACGATCAATACTAATCTTAGTCTTTAACCAAATGAGGATATAAATCACATGAGAACGTTGATAATAAGAGTTTTGGATTTTAAAAGGAAAAGGTACATCAGAGAATCATATTGGAAGAAGAATGATGCATTTTGAATTTTGCCGGAAGGACCGTCAGAGATTAAGATAGGTGATGACAAGGCATGAGGCGACGCAAATTAAGAGTTGAGTGTGCTAATATGGTGATATATCATGTTATATTGTGTACTGGTATTTTATTTTCTCCATTATTGGCGTCCTTTATTATCTTAGCTAAATTTGTTTTGTGTTAGCTTGTGTTCATTCGTTTTTAATTTGTTTGCAATGGAGTTAGAGATTTTTTCAGTTGTACTAGGTATTAGTGAGAGTTTTAACTTCTTAGTATTTATTTCTTAATTTTCAATTATGTTTTGTCTAACCGGATCGTAATTTGTGGCCGATTTTTTATTTGATCGGTCAATTTGATTTTTAGAACTATGGTTAAACTATAGAAAATACGGTAATATAAATGAAAGTGTAAGGTTAACTAGGGTAATATAGAAATAGAACTAGGGTAATATAGATACCATTAAACCAACACTGGCTGGTTGATGACTGTAGTAGTCAACAAAGTAACCAACCCTAGTTTTGGTGGTCAATTACATTAAAATATAGGAAATAACAAAAATAAAATAAAGAAACCAATTTTTATTTTAAAAATTTACTATGAAAATTTTTTACATGAATAGAATGAAAAGAAGTACAACTTAAAATAAAATATTTTATATAATTGCCATTTAATTACTCATAAATGAAAATTTTTTCTCTTTATAATATTGAAAAATTATATGGTATGTCGCCGTTTTTAGTAGCATATAGTATTCCATCAATTTTTAGTTGTTGATTTTAATTGATTTTAATTATATATTGATTTTATAATTAAAATTAATCAAAATCAACGGTTAAAAAGTGATAAAATACCGTATGCCGCCACCGTATAATCTTCCTATATTATATGTCCTTTTTATTTTTTATATAGAATAGCATGCTGGTGCTGGTTCATGAATTTTTCCGGCAGACTATTATGTGACCTCAAAACCTATGAATGCGGCTACAGGAACCAATGTTCAGTGCCTTTTTTGCATGTACCAAAACATTTGATTTTAAGTTAAAAAAAATGGACAAAGAAAATGGTGGGGTCTGTGGTGGATTTGGGCATCGCCAGGGTGGGTAATAGGAAACAGTGCATTACTACAATTGACTTGAATGAAGCTGCTACTACCTCTTCCCTATCATTTCATTTTGATCTTTTAATTTAGTTTAGTTCGTTTAATTTAATTTGTCTGGTTTTAGTTATCACCTCTTGTAAACACTAAACACCTTATATATATATATTTATTATATATAAAATTATCTTATTATTCTAGCAGCTATAAGAAAGTTTAAACATACTGTATATTTTTTTTTTACTGTTTTGAATATTATTATTATATTTCTTTAATGTATCAATGTGATATGGCTTCATTGAATGAAGTGTATTATAATTAGTGTTTGTGTGGGTCACTTGATTCAGAAACAACACAAAGAAAGAAAAGCAAACATTGGCCAGATAAAAGCACAAGCAACATGGTCAACAAGCATTATTTGAGATTTTGAGGGACCCCATTTTGATTTGTCAATAATCAATATATTGTGTTAGGCACCTGTTTCCAACCCATAGTCCAACCAAACTTGGAAGTTGGAAACACCAAACTTTAATTGAGAAATCTTAATAAAAAAAATATATAAAATTTAAGTTTATTATGTGTCAATTAAAATAAATTATTTAAAAAATTCTATTAATATTAACGTAAAAATATTATTTAATATTAGAAATATAACTATTTATTTATCTTGAATTCTTGATCTATGAATTTAAAATTTTAAAATAAATGATTTTATGTCAAGCTAGTTGTTACCAGTATATAAAGTTTATTTAGGTTCATGCTCTTCAAAATGTCAAGATTAATGATTAATAATCTTGTATAGTATAAGGAGTTAGTGGGATATCCTCGGGATAGTATAATTTTAAGAGACATATAATTAGAAAAACAATAGTGCTATAAATGAAGTATAATTATTTGGGAGTCAATAAGTTCTTATCATTAAAAATTGATCAAAATTATTATTCGAAACTAAAATAAATTATATTTTGAAACTGACCAAATTATTATCTAAAACTTACAAACTTATCATTTGACCATCACTATTACAATAACAACACTACCACCACTATCAACAGTATTGCCACCACCACCACAATCACAACCACCTCATCATCACCACCATCACAACCGCAACACCACTACAACAACACAAAGAAGAGAAAGAAAGAGTAAGAAAAAGAAAGAAGAAAATAATAATAATAATAATAATAATAATAATAATAAGAACCGAATTTGCAAAATAAAAAGAAAAACAAAATCTGCAGAAGAAGAAGAACGACACCGTTGCAAGAGAAAAAAGAACTAGCAGAAGAAGAAGAGGATGCGATGCCAACAGCAGCGACCCGACAGCGTGGTGGTAGCAGTAGCAATGGCATCAATCAGCGTCGGGATCTGCGTCAAGCTCAAATCCCCGATGCGAATCACTGAGAATCTTTTGTGACTTTTGAAATGGCGGGCATTTTCATGGCGATACTGCTACAATATTGAAGAAGGAGATGGAAGTGGATGGAGAAAGAAGGGTGTTGGGTTCTTGCCTTCTTGGCTAGGTATTGGTTGGTATAGTATCGTTAACAAAACATTTTCTTAAAAAAAATAATTTGGAGTCCTAAATCATAAACTTATTTATAAGTATAATTTCTATTAGAAAAAATTTTACATTTTTTATACTTTTAATATTTAAAAAAAAAACAACTATATTTTTAGTCATAAAAGTTTGGTATCAAAATCAAATTAAGCACAACCTTTTTTATTGTCAAAATGATCCCTAAAATATCATTTATATTTAAAATCATTTTTTTTATATTTTACTCTTATTTTTATTAATGATTTTCCCTCGAATTTTTTACAATTCCATTCTAACCTTGAGTCTCTTTTGAATTTGCCCCCAAAGCTCATCAAATAAAAAAAAAAAAAAAGGCAAATCAAAAGGTTTTGATGGTACTGCCCTCAGCTTCCCATTCCACAACACAAGACGCGAAGCATTAGGATCCCCTACCATAAGTTCATCCTCAAAACCACACTCTACCTATAACACCAACACCAACACTCAAATTAAGAATTCAAGCTGTGGCACAAAATCATACATACAAATGAAACTTTACAAATTTCATCAAACAACAATAAATATGGTGTGGGTGATTGCTTAGCCAAGTACGATGTTAGTGAGAATGTTGAAGAAATAGAATGGTTCACACCTCCTTTTATGGTGCAACATCTTCTTCGATCGAGAAGACATGAGATAGTTTTTATCTTTGGTTCTGATTTTCTTTCTTTTTCGATGTTCACAAAAAATGTATATCTTTTTCTTTTTCTGGTGTCATTTTTTGTTGTTGTGATAGTTGGTTTTTTATCTTCCTTTGATTAGATGAGAATTTTAGTGAGTTAAAGAAGAAGAAGGGATGCAAAGGATGAGACATTGGAGGTGGCAATGGCAAAAGTAAATGCAGAAGAGACTGATGAAAAGAGGAAAAAAAAAGAACATTATAAATATGAGTTTAATTTTAATGTATCGAAAGTGTAAAGAGTTTTACATAGTCATCCAATTAGATTCATGCATTTATTTGATTTTAGAAGTAGTGACTTTGAAAATTAATTGATTTTGATGATGTGGTAACATCTCATTGGATGTATGTATAAAACTCTTTTACACTGACGGTGCATGAAAATTAAATTCTATAAATATAGAGTTTAATTTTGATGCACCAACAGTGTAAAGAGTTTTACACAGTCATCCAATCAGATCCATATATTTATTTGACTTTAGAAGTAATGACTTTAAAAATTAATTATTTTTAATAATGTGATAACATCTCATTAAATGTATCCGTAATAAATATATTTGGGACACTAGTTTCATATGATTTATATCTTATTGCCACCCTTGTTGCTTACTTATATATATTTTATACTTTTTTCTTTTAATTAGAAGGATACTTAAAAGAAAGAAAGAGTGTGGATAATATCATTCATTCTTGTAATTTCTTATTTGATTCCAAGAATATCATTATCATTATCATTATTGTGGTAATAATTGAATAATTTCCTTTTCGAGTAGCGTGGTCCATGCTTTTGTCCACGAGACTAATGAGTGATCTTGAACCCTCCATTTCCGGCTTTATGCTATTTATTTTTTGAGTATCTACCCAAATTAGTGTCAAAGATTTCTAAAATGGAGGGTTTCGTACTTAACAAAAACTAATTATCAGATTAATCCCAAACGTTAATAAATATCAGACACTTTGATTTTTAATAAAATTAATTATCAAATTAGTTCTCAACGTTAGTAAACGTTAGATACTTTAGTCCTTTCTTTATCTTTTTTGTCAATCATTAACGATCCGATTCAACGTGACACATGAAACTGCTTAGTCACACATTAAGCTAAATTTAGAGGGACCAAGTAGTTTTACGTGTCACGTCGAATCGGACTGTTAATGGTTAACGGAAAAGATAAAGAAAGGACTAAAGTGTCTGATGTCCACTAACATTAGGGACTAATCTAACAATTAATTTTGCTAGGGACTAAAGTGTCTGACATTTACTAACGTTGGGAACTAATCTGGTAATTAATTTTTATTAGGGACTAAAATGTCCATTTTAGAATCTTTGGAACTAATTTGGGTATATATTCTTTTTTTTTTTAAGGTGACTCTAGTCTGAATCTAGAATAGGATGGAAAATTTAATCACACATGCTATATTTTGGAAGAATGAACAAGTGTACACATGAATTATTTTAATGATCCAAATGTACACATGAATTTTTTAATGACCCAAATGTACACATGAAATATTCTAATAAGGGACAAAAGTGCACATGAATCTTTTACGTTCATGTATACTTTTGGTCAACAATAGAATATTTTATGTGTACATTTGGGTTATTAAAAAATTCATGTGTACATTTGGGTTATTAAAAAAATTCATGTGTATTTTTGTCCACCGTGTAATAATTCATGTGTACATTTGTTCATTCTTCCGTTATACTCGAAGAAAATAAGTGTTACTAGAAATTTGGATGTCTTCTATTTCTAGTTGTTGAACTTAATTTATTTTAATAATAAAATATATGATTAAAATAAACAATTAAAATTATAAAGACATCCAATTATCGAATATAACTAATTTATTATATGTTATTATTGTGATGTGATGTGGTTTAAGTAGGTATATATATAATTTTTTTACATTGCAACTAGATTTTAAAATTTTTTTATGAAATTTTTTATTTTGATTATTAAATGATAAATTAAATAATAAATTTTAGTATGTTATTAAATTGTTATATTTATAAAAGTGTTATTATTTTTTTAAAAATATGAATTTATGTATCTTGTGCAGCCTTAAAGGCACATGTTAAAATTACAAATTATAAAATTTTAATTTTTATTAAAAATATAAAAAATTAAATTTTTAATATATTTATTTTGTATTTATTAAAGGTAAATATTTAAAATTTTTTTATCAATAGTACACTTATTATTATGTGTCATTAAGACATATGTTAACTAAATTCTTAAAATATAATTTAAACTTTAAAAAGTCAAATCTTTATAAAAAATGATTTTTACATCTTCATAAGATTAGTCACCTATATTATTTTTTATATAAATAAATGTATTATTTAAATTATTTTAATATATATTTATAATTATTTATATAAGTTATATTAGGTGTATATTAAAATTAGCAATTAAAATTTACCATTAATTAATAAATGTATAATACATATTTAAATGTTAAATACACACTAAAAATAAGTTAAATTACACATATATTTATACATTAATATACAATGATTGATGTTAGTGGCTAATTTTAATGTGTAAATAAGATTATTTATTTTATATTGTAGAATTTAATAATTTTTTATTTAGGAATATATTAAAATATTAATAATTTTATTTATATTGACCAATAATTTTGATAAATACATATATTATAGTAGTATATTAGAATTTTTTTATGGGCTTAGCTAGATGATAAATTTATTAATAATGAAAGATTTTAATATTTTAAATATTTTAGGACATATGTTAGCTTAATTATTTTTAATATTTTATCAATAAAAATAGACTAATTAATTAAATATTAATAAAAATATTAATTATGCAGATTAATATAAAATATTAGTTAATAGAAAATAATGAAACTATAAATATGAGATTATCCTCTTCCGTCATAATAGATATTTGATTCGAGTCTCCCTTACAATTAAAAATAAAGAAAAAGGAAAATGGTGAAGCTATAAATATATGTAAAAGTTAAGGATTATAATATTGAGAGAGAGTGGTGAGGCTGAGACAGTACTACTGGCCAGGTATATGGTTGAATTTTATGGTTACTTATAACTCCCTTCCTTTCATTTTCAGAACTGTGAGTGAAGAAAGAGAGGGGGTTTTCAATGCTTGGTTGGTTTTATTATCCAAACCAAGAAGAAAGAAAACAGTCCTCTCTAGTTGCTTCTGCTCCTCTCCATCTACTGTGTCTAATTATTATTAGAAAAAAACAAAACAAAATAAATATTAAAAAGGGTTCATCTTTATTTGCCTGCACTACATACCTTTTCTTTCAATTTGTTTTCTTTAGTTTTAATTTGCCAGATTTGTGTGGTTATCATCATCATCACCAGATCTTCAATGGCTTTCCTTCCTCTGACTCTAAAAAGGACAGTCACACTTTCCCTCTCTTTCTCTCTCTCTGCTATTATATATTTGATGGTTCTTAAATCTAAACTCTAAATCCTTTAATTCTATTCCTGTTTCTTGTTTTAGTGTTTGCTTATATTTGATCTAACATATTTTTTTGCATAACTACAAATATGTCTTTTTTTCTAGTTTGTTTTTTGTTTGGTTCCCTTTACCTTTTTTTTTTTTTGTTGTGTTGTCTCTTATTATTACCAGTGCTTCTGATGTGTTCTTTTAATTAGTTTAGGGAGGTCTTCAGATTCATGCATGTTGTGATGATGACTTCATATGAAAGTAAAATTAAAGCAAGCAATGAGTTTATTAGGGTATGGTTAGTTATTAATTTAATGATGATAATATAGATAGATAGATAGATAGATAGATGCCCTTGTATGTATATATTACCCTTAATTTATTATGTGAAAATCATATTGTATATATCAATGTTTGTTTTGACTCTCTGCTTTTCAGCTTCAATATGCATCATCAGTGCATGATAATTAAGAGGTTAGTTAGAATCAAGGGCACTGCTTTGCTCTTACTTTTTTTTTTTTCCTCTCATTTGGTTGCTTTGAGTTAGACTTAGGGTTAGGGTTCTTAGTAAGAATAAAATTTTACAGGTATTTTAATTTGAACTCTCAGTTAGATTACTATTGTTAAATTGATACCGTTTTGACACTTTCCATGGCATCTTTAGGTCCAGGGAGGTTGTAATTCCTAGCTAATTGAACTCTCGAGTTAGAGTACTTTGAGTACTTTCTGCATATTTTGTGGCTACTATATATATAATTAGCTTAGAGAGTTTTATTTGATTAGTTTACTTGTTTGTGGAAATTATTGGTTGATTCACTTTGTTATAGAACACACTATTCTGGGTTGTTTTAAAGTTATGTACTTCATTAATTATTATTATTGGGAGTAATAATGGTTTAAGAGAGCTTCCTTCAGTCCACTCATGGATATGTAAAGGGTTTGAATTAGCTGCTGACTCATTCATTCAAACACAATAGATAGAGATATGCTATTGTGAATGTGTGAATGATGCGGGAGGTAAATTTCTTCCTTTTCTTGTCCCTGCTTGGACTGAAGGGAGCTCCCTTTTACTATATATATATTTCCTCCGATCCGATTCATCATTTCGATGGATCGCATAAACCAGCATCGCTGTGGATGACCCAACTATATATCATACACTTTATAAAATCTGAAAGTCTTGTCTTTGCTCAATGCATGCATAACATGAAAAATGTATCAATGATTTCAAAGTTTATTACTTTAGTGATTTAAGTCAGGCTCCCTTTAATAAAATTCCTGCTATGATCCTTGTTTATCAGTGCAATTTTCAGCGATGCAGTTTGTTATCTTTAATTTAGTTTGATTAGTGGATTTCATTTAATTTATTGGAGGGTTGGTTTGGCTAATAAGTGAATACAATGGTGCAAACTCTATCAAGTCCAAGGCTTGTTATTGTTAGGGTTTGTTTGATTATAGTTTTCATTTTTAGTGTGTTTTGTTTTCAGGATTTTGTCAAGAAAAACAGAAAACAATAAGAGTGTGTTTGGTTTGCATTTTTATTTTCTGTTTTCATTTTCCGTGTTTTCTGTTTTTTGGATTTTGTGAAGGAAAAAGTGAAAATAGTGAAAACAATAAAATCATGTTTTCTGCTGTTTTCACTTTTTCTTCACAAAATCCAGAAAACACTGAAAATGAAAACGCAAACCAAACGCACCCTAACCTTTTTCTATTTTAGCTTTCTATTCTCTCTTTTTTTTTCACTAAAAAGTCTGAAAATAAAAAAATATGAAAATGAAAACAGAAAATAAAAAACTTATACCAAAAGTAACCTTATTAGTTATTGTTGTGGAGAAATTCTTTAAGCTAAGTGTTCATAGATTGATCAGCGTGGTGTGAATGAAATGGTTGATTAATAAGAGAATTACTCATTATTATCTCTAGTAGTAAAATTGGTCTTTCCCATTATTATGTACTTTATTTATTTATTTTCTTATGGGATCCCATGTTAGTCTTACTGATTACTTAATTATTATTGATATCTTTCCTTGCTTATGTTTTTGTATTTAAAAGGATTATGATGATGATATATAATGATTTTAAGATGTCCTTGATCATGTTTTGATTTATATATATATATACACATTATTTCTCAACCTCTGATTCCTTAATAATTAGCTTAGATCAGTTTTCTTTGTTACCTTGATCTTTCACTCAGGCATAAAGAATGTGCAACTATCTTCACTCTTGAGTGTAGAATGCTAAAACATAGTTTATGAACATTTCTATTTCTTTTTTTTTTTTTACAAGTAAACACAAATTTCATTCGGTAAAAGCCAAACAACACTTACAGCTGGTATAGAAACAAACAGTTTTAGATTGAAAAAAAAAAAACATAAATATCCTATTTGTTTAACATTTCTATTTCCTTTAGTTGTAAACTTTACCATTATATACAACAATTAATGAAATTTTATTACATGCATAAATGATGATGATACAGAATGCATTTCCACATTTTCATGAGCATTATATGAAAGTATATATGCATGTTGAATATTTGGCAGTGGTAGCATTGAATGTAGTGATAGTGTAAGTCACTTTATTCCTAAACATAAGCAAAAGCAATAACATAGGCCTCATGCATGAAAACACACACACAAAACCAACATGGGACACCCCCCACCATTTTGATGGGTCAATTTCAGCCATTAGAACTAAGTAACCAGCAACAAACCTTAACCAATAATAATAAAAAACTCAATTTATTTGGTATTTTATTCTTAATACTAGTTTGACTAATCTTCTATTTGAAATAATGGTACTTCTTGGTATGTAGTTTAGTCGTGTGTTGAAGGTGGTGCCATTTTTGAGACCTCTATTTAGGTAGGAACTCGGTAGCTATGATGTTGGAACTTGAAGCTATAACCTTCTACTATACTATACTAGCTACCTACTTTCTTGGCATTCGTGACCCATCTCTATACTATATTATTACCACTTGTTTACTTATTTTTACTGCATTTACTTGCTCTCTCATTTTACCAATTTTTTCTTTCAACATGGTTTTTTTTTTCGGATGGTTTACACACTCTTGACCTCAAGGGATTTTTATAAACGAAGTGACATTATAAATTCAGAAATAAACTTATTTTGGTTGTTATCCCTGAAAATCTTGTGTAAATATATGAACTATAGTTTTGAGAATAGGATTGAAGGTTTGACTGGGTTAATTACTTAATTAGTTTTAGAATATATTATTATTGATTAAAATTAATTATTATATTTGTATTTATTAAAAGATAATATTTATGATTTAATTTTTTATCCTTTTAAATATTAAGTCTATAATTATATTTATGAGATAGGTTTCTATCACAATTTTATTCATAATTATAATATATTAGGTTATTATCATTCCAATTTTTTAATCACCTATGAATACCTTATGCATTGTACTATACACAAATTTTTATAATTCTAATATACAAAAACTTGTTTTTGTTGTGTATTTTCTTTCCTTTCTAACAATTACCCATGTGATTCGTGATAAAAATTGGTTGGTATATTGGTCGAATTGGTATAATTTTTTCGATTAATAAATTTAAAATAATAAAACATTTTATATAAATATATTATTTTATTATATTTATTTGATTTGATTTTAGTTAAAACTTAGTTGAAATTTTAAATTTTTAGTGTTATCAGTTTGACATAAAGGGGGGGCATGGCAGAGGCAGAGAAATGCTAGTTACAACTTACAAGTATAAGTTGAATTATTATATAGATTTGCATGGGTGTGACTGAACTGAAACTGAACTAGTTACTTGAGGGATTCGAGATGCAAGTACACTTCAATTGGATCTCTTACCTTTTACCCTATTTATTAAATTAGACTTTTTTGAAGAAGCTTTGTTAGAATCTCCAACTTTCTTTCTATTTTCCATAAATGCAGGACCACTAAGAATCTTTATACTTCATATTTTTATAATTTGTTGCGTTTCACGTGCAATAATCAAACCAAAAAGAAAAGCATATGTATTTTCAACAATCTCTGCTGCTATGCCAGTATTCAATAATCAATAAGCTGTGGTCCAAAGTAAATGATATTTTAGAAAAGGTTTTTGTAGTTGTTGATTTTGATTTATATATATTTTTTATTTTATTTTAATTAAAATTAACGATTATAGATTATAGGTATACTGGTGTATGGGTATCTTTAAAACTTTTTTGATACTTTATAGTATGCAAAAAAAGTTTTATTTTAATGTATCGGAAAATTATCCGGTGCGGCATACCGGTATTTCACTACTTTTAGCCGTTGATCTTGATTGAGTTTGATTATAAAATAATATATGATTAAGATCAATGGTTAAAAGCGCTGAAATATCGGTATGCGGCGGTTTTTGCAGTATACCGGATAACCTTCTTAATGTACTTACCTTGCTTAATTAGATTGATACATTTAGATGATTTATGAAATAATGAATTTAAAAGTTGGTTATTTTTACTGATGCGATAATAAATGATTGATTGTCTATATAAATATATTTTACAAACTCTTTTTGTAATATGGAAATTAAATTCTACAAAAAAAAATTGAATCGGGTGTGGTCTAAGAAAATATTTGGTGAGGTTGTTTTTCGACAAATGCTGAAAGAGTAATGCTACGGAATCAACATTAGGGGACCAATAGGGAGCTAATGAGTGTAATTAGGGAAATAATAGGGGGTAAAAACGGAAAGAAAAAAATCTATTAGCCACTTATTGACTAATAAACTATGAGCTTTCTAAACTTTCTCACGCTGAAAATGAAAGTTAAATGAAGACCCTGTCAAAAAGGGGGAAAAAATATATTACTTTGTATAGTAAAAATATGTTAAAATATTTTTTTCCCCAAAAGGTAATGTGACATTCATTTCATTAAAGCAGAAAAAGTAAATACATGAGTGGTCCAGACAACAATCACAACATAATTGAAGAAATAGAAAATAGAATGTGAATTCCCATAATTGCCTTCACTGCTATCTACTGTAACCATGTAAAAAGAGTGGATTTAGCTCGCTTAGTGCAAATTATTCTGCTAAATTTTTCTTCATTATTTCGGGTTTGAAACTCCCAATGTATACCCAAAAAAATCGTAGCATTTTATTTTGTAAGTAATTGCAAGGCTAAAAGAGTTGACTACGTCCGATTTAGATAAAAAATTAATGAGTAAAGTCTTTTTTTTATTTTCCTAAGTTTATAAAGGTTTTTAAAATAAATTTAACATTTAATTTGATTCAATTTTATTTTTAATATTTTTTATTAATTTCAATTTTACTTATATTGTCAAATATAAAGTATTTAACAGTCAACATATGATCAAAAAAATTTGATCCCGAACTCTGAATTATAACTCAAAATCACTCTGCAATTTATAGTTACTCAATTTATAACTTGAAATTTGGAATCATAACTCAAAATAACATAAATTGAAATTTAGAATCATAACTCAAAATAACCCCTAAAATTTATAATTAATTACTCAATTTAGACCCCGAAAATTTAGACCATAAGTTATATGGGCCTTCCAACCTTATTTCTCACTCACTCTGTCACTCATTCACCAAAAACTCAAAATAAAAAATATCACAATCTCTTTTGGACATCATCTCCTTACACTCAAGCCATAATCTAGCATTATCGAATCACTTAACCGCATACGTTGGCGCATTATTAACAAAAATGGAGTTGAAGGCTAATTTGAATTACAATTTTAAAATTCAGAGGAGTAAGTATAAATTTTAAGAGTCATTTTGAATTACGATTCACATTTTGAGAGTCAAATTTAGTTTTAACTCATCAAAATACTATTCATCATCATGAAATCATATTTTATATCACTTTAAATCACTTTTATTATCAAACCAACTTCCGCCACCATCATCTCCTCTTCCTTTCCTTCATCCCAGCACAGATGTCATCACCGTTACCTCTATAAAAACTCATCAAAATCTCAACACTTAGTAATTGTGAAAAACATATATAAAAAAATAAAATTGAAAAAAAAATCTTGACCATAAAAAAATTGTTAGAAAGGATAAATCTTAAACTATTTAAAAACATTAGAAATAAAATTAAATCAAATTACTCGTTACAGACACTTTTAAAACTTTTATCAACCTTCGTGGACAAAAAAATATATTTAATAAAAAATTAAGTTAAATATCAATTATACAAACACTATATTTTTGAGGTTGCCTTTGAACATTTGTGTAAATGTAATAAAATCCACCGTCCTCAATGAATCAAAATTAACACAATCTAATATGTGCAATATTTTATTAGGCCTAGCTGAGTGTAATAGTACCCTAAGCTAAATTGGGTTTATTAACAGGGTAGCTATCAGCAAAAACTCAAAATTGTCAATAAATACATGCATATATATGCACTATTAACAATTTTCTTTTCCCTACCGAAGCTTCATTTTGTTTAAGATTGAGCACCAAGTTTGATGGCTGTATCAATTGCATCAATTGTGTTATTTTGCTGTCCCCAAAGCTGTGCATATCTTCCTCCATTTGATAAGAGAACTTCATGGGGTCCTTGTTCAATCACCTTTCCATTTTCCAAAACTATGATCTGTAACATTGCCATACAAGGATTTTCAACATAAGTCTTGCCTTGTAAGTTGTAATACAGGTCTCAACATAAAAAATTACAAGTTTATTTTATTTTATTTTATTAAATTAATGATCATAAAAACCATCTTATAGAAATGTTATCAAGCGGACAGGAAACAACAAGAGGGGGTTATAGAAGGAGTGTTTTCTGAAAAATAAGTTTCTGCCATTAGGACAGCTTCCCAGAACACGAAGCTACAATATAAAGATCACAACCCCTTTGTCAAGTAGGAAGTATGGGTAACTATGCAAATTCAATGCATAATAGTAGATGAAGGTGGGATATAAAGTGATGGTCGACGGAACCTGTATTCTTCACACTTTGATCGGTCAAGACAGTAGAAAAAATATTTTCCAGAAAAAAAAATCGTTAAAAAAAAATAGACATTAATATGTAATATACCTCGTCGCACTGCATTGCAGTGGTAAGCCTGTGAGCAATAAATATGGAAGTTCGATTATTTGATAAAGACTTCAATGCACTTAAAATCTCCGCTTCTGTTGTGCTGTCGAGAGCACTCGTAGCTTCATCACACAACCTAAGAACAAAATAAAAGGACAAGAATTAATCGTTAGTTATTATAAGTTTATAACAGGTACAGTTATGTATGCAAAAGGGTAATTTTTTTAGTATTTGAACTTAAGAATTGTTATAGTAACTATGGTTAATTTCAATATGCGAGAACAGATTAGCCATATTGATTACAGTTGTGATTCAATGTTCTTTCACAGGATAATTAAAAAACTCACAGTATCGCAGGTGCTTTTAAGAAGGCACGAGCTAGGGCAACACGTTGCTTCTCACCACCACTTAGCTGTATGGCAAAAAAAGTCACTTGGTCATCGAAAAACTTGTCACTGTAAGGATGCAAAGAATTTCACAAGGTTTGAAAATCACCTTCAGCCCTCGCTCGCCCACAACAGTTGAATATTTCTGAGGAAAATTCATGATAGTGTCGTGAATTGCTGCTTGCCGAGCAGCATCATAGACCTGAGCATGCATATATGACATAACTAGGAAATAACTTGGAAACTAAGAAGGGAATTCACAAAGCGAAGAAGCAAGCAGTGGTATAAAAAGTACAGAAATTACCTCTTCTTCTGTAGCTGAAAGCCGACCGTAGTGAATGTTATGAAATATTGTATCATTGAAAAGTACCTGAAACATAATCACTCAGGTTTACACAACCTCATGAATCTGACACAGGAAATGAAGCGAGGTTCAAGATGTAGATGCTTTGTTCAACTTACAGTGTCTTGAGGAACAACACCGATGAGCTTCCGCAAACTCTCAAGGGTTACCTGCTGAATATCTTGTCCGTCTATCCTAATCTG
>JASCZI010241676.1:69110-80137 GCA_036250425.1 Stylosanthes scabra
GGATGATGACAAAGACCTGTTGCAGATGGTTCTTGAAGCTACCAAAGGCAGTGAACTCACAGAAGAAGCCATTGAAAACTTCATTGTTGATAACTGCAAGAATATATACTTAGCAGGATATGAGACCACTGCAGTGTCAGCTGCATGGTGCCTCATGTTGTTGGCTTCAAATCAAGAATGGCAAGATCTCGTTCGTGCTGAGGCACTTCAAATTTGCAATGGTCAAATCCCTGATTCTAACATGCTAAGTAAGATGAAACAGGTAATGAATCACTAACCAGGTTTAATTTCCTGATTTTTTGGTGTCTGTTTTTTTTGTTTTTTTCATTTATCAAACAAAACATATTAACAAAAATAATAAATCAATAAATAAAGTTTTGTTTTCAATTTATTAAAGTTTTCAAATTAGTTATTACAAATCTTAAGAGTATAAAGAACTAACGTTTCAACTAACAAAGATTTCAAATTACATTTTAGTTGACCGAAATCCGTATATTCATTTGAAAAAAAAAACTTTAATTCTTAAATGATAATACTATATGTACTATTGTACACACCATTTAGTAATATGGAAAAATGTAAATATTAGTATAGAAACAAAAATTTTTCTATACTAATGTTTATATTTTTTCGTATTGCTAAAGGGTTATAAAATTATACACATGAATTAGTTCATTCCCAAATTTTAAACACCAAAAATACAATTATATTGCGTATATATAAAAAATCAGCCTCTAATCAATCCCTTTATATAGAGATATGTATTGATATTTTAAAACTTTATTATATTACTATAAACAAGTTTATTATTCTAAAAACATTAAAAATTAATTTTCGTCACGTAATATTATTAACGACGCTAAAAAGATAAATAAATCATTTTAGGTAACGTAATATTATCGACAGCATGAAAACCATTGATAATAATTAACAACAAACAGTTTTGTCACGCCTATTTAGCGATAGCTATTTCGATGTTAAATAATATAAAAATGACCTTTTATTTAATATCAAAATGATCTTCTATATTTGACAAAAAGTAAACTTAATTAGACAAAATAAATATATATTTAAATATATATATAGAGAGATTGATTTTCTATATACACGGAGCATTTGACAGAAAAATATTGAAAATAACAATAGTAAACATTTTCACATAGTAAACGGTAATACCCTTAATGTTTTCTTATGAGCCATGACATCAAATTGACACAAAAAAATTGTAACTTAGTTTGTTTTTGTTGGCAGCTAACAATGGTTATTCATGAAACACTACGTCTTTACTCTCCAATTCCTGTTATTTCAAGGGAAGCCTTAAAGGATATAAATTTTGGTGATCTTAATGTTCCAAAAGGTGTAATAATTTGGGCAATGACATTAATCTCGCATACAGATAAAGATATTTGGGGACTTGATGCCTACAAATTCAAGCCAGAAAGGTTTGCCAATGGAGTTAGTGGCGCATGCAAATTGCCACACATGTATATGCCCTTTGGAATGGGACCAAGGGTTTGTCTTGGAAAAGATTTAGCCATGACTGAACTCAAGATATTGTTAAGTCACATTTTGTCTAATTTTTCTTTTTCTCTTTCCCCTACATACATCCATTCACCTTCTCTCAAGTTGGTTGTGGAGCCTGAATTTGGAGTCGATTTATTAGTTAAAAAGATTTGAATTCTTCCTTAATTAGTAGTTGATGAAAGGATCTAATAAAAGATAGTGCAACTTGGAGATTGTAATTTTTATTGTGCAAAATTTTGAATTTCTTGTATATACATGTAGTTTTACATTATCAAATTAAATAGCACTAATATATAATGTTACATGTAATTTTATAATTATGTGCATCGATGAGATGCCTCTTGAGGCAGTGATTATTCTGTCGATTCTTATAATTTTGTTAGATTTTTATTCAAATTTTATAATTTAAAAATTTGTAATTAAATTTTATATAATAAATAATAATTTTATAATTTAAATAATTATTATTTATCTATACCTATAAACTAATATATTGATAAATATTACTACTTAAATGTTGTTAATATTCAAGTTTATCCATTTTAACTCTGATTATATTTTGTACGCACCTCTTCATCTCTACTAAATTGAAGAAAAAATTTAAATTGTTCCACAAGCATAAAAAAAGTTATTCATCATCAACTCTCCCTGTATCATATCACATTCCACTCGTAAATTTATTTGACATTGCTTAGTATAGTTGGATAATATAATCCTATTATGATGAATGGCATTATTATTATTATTATTATTATTATTATTATTATTATTATTATTATTATTATTTTAACGTGTATATCAAAATCAATTATTAAAATAAGTTATCAAGTGGCGAAGACATATATATTAAATACAAAATACACATTAAAATTTAAATTAGTTAAACTATACATATTTATAATTTTTAAAATTGAAATTAAATGTGCTTAATTCAATTTCAAAAACTAATTCATAGCCTTCACATTTATAAATTTTCAAGATCTATATCTTTGATAGATATAAAAACTTGTGATAATAATAATAATAATAATAATAATAATAATAATAATGACTTATTTTATTAATAACTAAATTTGACGTGTAAATTAAATAATATTATTATTGTAATACTTAAATTTTTTTACAGAGTTGTAATAGTTAATATTACCAATCTAATAAAATATTAAACCCTAGATACACATGTGAGTTATATTGGTGCAATAATAGTGCATGATGCATCATGCATGGAATCCATTTATGATAAATGGTGTGGTATGGGTGACTCCATCTAAACCGCCGCTATATATGATGGCTACTCTTAAGGCATGCCACCATGTATTAGGCGTGTAAATAAGTAATGAATTTTGAAAACCAAATCTAATCTTGGAAAATAATCATATCAGTAATGCTACGGAACCAATATTAAGGGATCAATAAGGATTCAATAAGTATAATTAGGAAAATAGTGGGTGATAAAAGAGGAAAGAGAAAAAAATAAAAAATGATATTGATTTCCTATTGTTTCCCTAATTTTGGCTACCAAGACTTCCTCTAATCAAATTTAACTTTTTTTATGTAACTCTTTTTTCTATGTATGGTATCCCATTCTTTAACTCAACAAGTCATGAATAAAATAAAAAATTCTTTTACAATTCTCCAATAAGAGTGCTCTTCTCGGATTTCCTTTTGTGTTCTGCTAGGATTTTCTCTTATGTGTTCCAACGTTTTATTAGAATTTTTTTTTGTACCCTAATAGAATTTTTTAGTGTACTCTACTAGCGTTGCCATTGAGAATAGGCAACCCCCCATGAAGCATCTCCGTAGCCCTAACGTTATCTTAGCCTAAGATATCATTTTTTCAAAGTGTTGGCATCACTTTTCAAGAGTAGTTTTAAGGGTATAATTCTTGTAGTGATGAGACAAAATATTTAAATAAAAAATTCATTTTTTACCAAATTAAATTGTGATATTTTACAAGGTTAACGACAACGAAATTCAATAACTAATGCATGTACAGGGAAAAATGTATATTTTAGAATACTTGTAGTAATTAAAATTTATAATAAATAAAATAAAATATCAAAATCAACACAAAAGACTCACAGACAGTAAATTTATATTTAAGCCACTATTTAATATCCAAATTGGGTGCTACTGTGGCAATGAGGAGCGGTGGTGATTTCATCTCTAACAAGCTTAGGGATTGGTTGAAGAGAATTCTTGTGGGGAAAGATGTCCTACTTTTTGATGGGATTTGTTGGCCATGGAGGTCAAGAAATCAAGAGGTTTTCCACCCTTAAGAGCTCAACGGCTTCAACCATAATAATTACCATGTTATGAGCTCCATTTGGAATCCTCCAACAATTGGCATGGCAAAAGTTAATTGTGGTGCGAGTCAGCTCCGTGACTTCAATTTAGCTGGTTTTAGCTGTGTTATTAGAGATGATAAGGGTGAATGGAAAAAGGGTTATTCTGAATCCTTGCCTTATTGGAATATTTACAAGTGTGAGCTTTTTGCTGTGTGGAGGGATTTAATCCTTGCATGGGAGTGTGGCTTCAAGGCGTTCATCTTGGAAATAGACTCCATGGATGTCATCTTGGCGTTACAGCTAGGAGTGTTCATGGTTATGATTAGTAAGTAACCATAACCATATTTAGGTTAATAAAAAATTAGGTTTAGGTTAATTAACTAAATTGGTTTTAAATCATAAAATCGGTTATTAACCAATTACTAAATTAATAAATTGATTTTTAACCGATTTTGAAAATAATAACCGATTTTGAAAAATTAATCGGTTTTTGTAAATAATAACCGGTTTTTATGTAATAACCGGTTTTTTTGAAAAATTTTTTTGTTATTTTAAAAAGAAAATCGGTTATTTAAAAAAAACCGGTTAATTTTGTTAAAAACCGGTTTTTATATGAGAAATTGGATTATTTTTAAAACCGGTTTGGTTAATCATTTTAAAAACCGTTTTTATCAATTCGGTTAACCACTTTTATAAAAATGGATACAATTTATTAACCAATTATAAAACCCGGTTATTTTAAATTTGGTTAAGGTTTTTAAAATGATTAATTAATTAAAGTGGTTTTTTTGAACACCCTAGTTACAGCTTCACCACGAGCAAGTTCATATAGAAGATGGGGACTTAATCTAGAAGATTCAGGATATGCTGGTTAAGAGATGGGATGTTTACCTAACTTTGATTACGAGGGAAGCTAATGAAGTTGCTGTGTTTCTTTCTAACAAGGGAGCTTGGAGTGGAAATAAATACTCTGAATGGATATATAACACCATGGAAGGAGCTTCGAACTGCTTCATGATTTGGGAGCATTTTTTTAAGGCGTTTTTCCTTCTATTCATTTCTTCTTAAGTTTTAAAAACTAATAACAAGGATTAATCACCATTGGATTTATAATTTTACATCTTACATGAATCTAACTATCTTAATTGAATGATGATTAAGTATTTACTTTCTCTTTACAATTCTTCTCAGTTTAGGTTTTTCTGGTACCAAAATATTCAATCATCAAATTTTAAAACATAGCAGTGCCATCTTATAAATAATTATCATAAATAATTAGTGGGGATAGCTTAGTTGGGAGAGTGTTAGACTGAAGATCTAAAGGTCGCGTGTTCGATCCACGCTCACCGCAAAATGATTTTTCTTTTTTTTTAAAAAAATTATTTTCTACTAAACCTGCGGGTTTTGTCGGGTCGAGTTCGACCAGGCCAAAGTTTTCGGATATTAAACATTGTAATTTTCATTTATTTAGTTACTTTATATTTTTATGTGGTATATTACATGTTTTTTTGTGACTTTTTGAAATTAAGTTGAAATTGTTGTTTTTTTATCTTTTAAAGTAATTACATAATACGTATTATAATGGATAATTTTATTGATGTTGAGAATTTAGAAGAAGATTATGGAAAAATTGAACTATTTTATATTTGTATTTGCATTATGTACACCAATTATTTATTATTTGGGAAAACTCACTTTTGGTCATAAATGTTATAATAAAAATCAATTTAGTCACACTCGTGTTTTTGCCACCAATTTGGTCACGAAAATTTCAATTGAAATTAAAATGGTCACTTTCATTTTTTTGGGACAAAAATGCCCCTTTGTGTTTTTTCTTCCCGCGAAAGACAAAAACGACTCTTCACTCATCCTCTCATTCATTCACTCTCTCAACACACGAAAACAAAAAAAGAAACACTCATGAGAATGCTACGCTCTGAAGGTTGATTCGAGACCCTAAGAGAAGGTCAAAGATACGGTTCTCAGAGTTCTTTCCCGTTCCTCTAACGCCTTTCGTTTCGGGTAGAAGGGCTGAGGAGCAACAGTTACTTTGTGAGAGGTAAGTTCGAAACTTCTACCCACATTCTCTTCCTTTTGGTTTATTTGATTTAGGGTAGTTTTAGGGTGTTTGATAGCTGTTGTTGTGTTTGATTGGAGTGATTGTAATGCTAGTGTTTTGTTGAACTTAGGGTTTATTCGAGAGAAAAAGAGGATGACGTTCTTTAATGTTCATATGTATTATGAGGGTTACTTTGGGCATGTGGAGGGGATTATGAAATATAAGGATGGTGAGAAAACAATTGTTGCTGGTCAAGATGGTGATTTTTGGTGAGTTTTCGAAGCTGAGGAACAGTTAAGGCACCTCGGTGTGGAGAAGAGAAACATTAGTGCAATGTGGTACAAGGATCCTGAGGTGGAGGAGTTTCATATTGGTTTGATTCAATTTGAGAATGACAGGTCTGTTAAGGGATTATGTGGTTCACTCTGATCATGATATTGAAGGGTTCTCAAAGATTAGTTATATAGATGTTAGGGGGGACGAGGAGGGAGAAGCTAATGCTGGTGGAGATCAAGGTGATGGCAATGCCAGCGTTGTTGAAGGAGAAGTTGGAGTGGGCGATGAGGGGGCTGTTGCTGGAAAAGGGGATGATGCCACTGCATCCATGGAGGAGTTAGGGTTAGGGTTTTAAAACAAAATTGTACAAACAAACTACCTAACCACGTACCTAGGTTCTGAATGACGATTGCACGACACTGGGGACGGCAGAGATGCAGTGACGCACGGGGATGGGCAATGAAAGAGCCTGACGGCGGGCTTCGCATCTTCGTGAGGGAGGGGCAGCGTAAGAGCAAAATGTGAGTGATTCCTCTGTCAATGGCACTGTCGGCAACAATTCAATATGGCAGAAGAGGAGGCGACGACGGTTCTGTGGAAGGCAAGGGTGAGAGAAGAGAGAGAAAGATGACTTAGGTTTGAAATGGGGATGCGGGACGAAGAGGCTCTCGTTAACCTAATATTGAGCGTTACCGACGAATTTTAGGGGGGAAAAGAATCCGTCGGTAACGAGTTGGTCATAACTAAAACGCCGAGTTTCAATAATATGGGTACCGGCGGATAAATTCGACGAAATATCCACCGGTAATCTTCGCGGCGCTGGTAATAGGAAATGGTGACCATATTCCGCCGGTAAATTCCCCTTAAAATCAGTGCCTCAGATCTTTCATGGGTAGTTTTGGTATTTTTTTACTTTTAGTTATGTTAACTTCCTTTCTAGGTATGTTAATTACCGAGTTATTCCATGTATTAATGAATCTTTTGGGTAGGTGGTGGAGGTGTTTGCCTATATCTGACGAGAAGGATCCTACAATAGTCTAATCAAGGCTCTTGCGGGATATGGTTAAAGATTTATGAGGATGGTTATTTTTTCGTCAATGATGTAATAGTTTCCCTTTTCAGTTCATGTGGACGTCATATTCTTCCGCTAAGGGGGGATCAGAGTCGTTGTACACCGTCAATTCCTGGAGCCGCGACATATGTTGTTATGGGCATAGGTGTGTCCCATGATCTACTTTGCCAACATCGAGTGGTATCAGGTGGACGAAGTTACTCTGCGGTTGGTGGGGTTTAGTGCATACCAAAGCCCCCACTGAACATCGACATCCTTCACTCGAAGGACGAGAGAGGTGGAGACAGGTGTTTCCCAAATACATTCCAGAAATGACATGGGTTGTGAAATAATACTCGTCATGCCTTGCACGAATTACGTTCAAAGAATTTCACGACGAATCCGTGGCAAGCTACCACATATCCTTTGTTTATCGTAAACATAATGCTCTACCACAAATTCTATAAATATAAAATGGTGCAAAACGATCACTATTTAGCAAATTTGAACAAGAATACATTCAAACTCATGTAACATCTGCTCTGAGTCTTCTAGTGTTGAGACAAATAAAAAGAAAAGTTAGAATTGAGAGGGCATGGGTATGTTAGAATTTGTTCACTTTTTGGATAATTTCTTATTTTGCATTGTGATTAATATTAGGTAATATTTACAGATTTATAAATTCATCTGTTGCTGCTAATGCAATCTCGGATATCATTAAAGGGCATTATTCTCAACCATGGCCTTCTTGGAAAAAGATACCTGAAGTTACGAGCAATTATGGTGGGAAAAATTTGAGGTAAATATTAGAATTCTTTGTAGATTAGTAATTTATTCTAAGTTTGAACTTTTTGTTATATAGAGACTTACAAACTGCTTTTGCTTGGATTGGTTATTTAGAGTAAATATGAATTTATTCCTCCAAATCATGTTCTTGCTCGAAAAAATTTTGAGAAGCAAGGTGCTTCCTTACTAAAGAACTTGCTGGCCAAAGCCCGTGCAAGCCGTGCCAAACCAAAATGGATAGGAGAATTTGTGTGGGATGCTTTGTGTCATTATTGGGATACTGATGTTGGGTTCCTACAAAAAAGTGCACAAGGAAAGTTAAATCGGGCATTTGACTGTGGTGGATTTGGGGTGTCTCTTCACATTGGAGGCTCAATTACTTCTTCCCAACACACAGTAAATCTGGTAAAGTCATAGATCGTTTATTTTTTTGTACACTTCATTATTTTTTTGTATTTGATACTCATCCTTTTTATTTATGTATTTGATAGACAAACGCATTAGGGAGGCTTCCAACACCGATGGAGTTATTCGAGCGTACTCACAAACACAAGGATGAAACATGGGTGGATAAGAAGTCAGAACATCATAGTGTGAGTATTCTGATTTTGTATCTTGGTTGATCTGATTTTAGTGTAAGTATTCTGACCATTGCATTTCATTTTATTGGAGATTAGATTAGTCATTTTAATCTGTAAATCAGAGTTAGTGCAAAACAGTTTTAGTTAGCATTAGTTACATTTAGTTAAGAATGATAGATTTTGTATATCCATCTAGTCCTATACACATTCTGAACCACACTGTACACTTTGTTATCATTCCATATGCTCTGTTAAGTGCTACTCTAGAGAAGCAAAGAAAAAGAGAAACAAGGTATCTTTGTTATTCTTGAGTTTTATTAATGACTCCTAAAGAAGTGATCACAGTAGTTATCATCATACATTTTACATTTTTGTATACAAAGGTGCTGCATGCATTACACATATGAGGCCAAGGCTTCCATATATTGTCAGGCTAAATTTATTTGATTTTGATATTTTCAGGCTGAATTTAACCATGCTAAAGAAGAGGCTACTCAAAAGACGGCTGAAGATGGAAGTAGTGCACCGGATGAGATGGATTTGTGGTGCGACATAGCTGGAGTTAAAAAGGGAAGAGTTTATGGATTTGGAATTGAGTCCACTACAATTGATAAGAGGTCTAGTTGTCATGATTTCAGTTCTCAATGGTTGCAAAGATCGGAGCATGAAGAATTAGTAAAGAAATTAAAAGAAGAGAACAGTTGCTTGAAAACTAGACTAGAGAAGGCAGAACATGCTATTGAAAAAAATAACAAATTGGTTCAAGAAATGATGAAGATGATGAAATTTCAAGTTGCAAATCCTCAAATAGGGGGTGATGGTGGAAAGGCACATGAAGAATGATCATAATATAGTAAATTTAGCATAATACTTTTTATTACTTAGATATTATAGTTGCATACATACTTATATGTTGATGAAGATGTTTAGGTATATGAATATTTTGTTTGTACGAAGAGTTTAATTAATGTTTATTCATATTTTGTTGAATTTCTTACCCAAAAACAATATTTTGTTGAATTAAATTTATATATGAAAAGCAGGTATTAATTAGGAAAATTAATTATAATTTATAATTAGGGAACTAGTAATAGTGATTAAATTAGCTACTGAAAATATAGCAACCGTTTCGGTGACCAAAAAGTTGGTTGCAATAAGGGAAGAAAAGTTGTCATCAGCAACTGATGGAGCAACTTAAAACTTGGTCACTATTTAGCAATCGATTTAGCGACCAAAAGGTTGATCATCATTTAGCAACCGATTAACGTAGCAACCAATTTAGCAATCGAAATATTAGTCGCCATTTAGCAACCGATTTAGTATACTATAGATTTGGTTGAACTTAACTAAAAATCGGTCACAAATTCGGTTGCTAAAATTTAGCAACCAACATCGGTTGCTATTTTAAATTTAGCAACCAAGGTTTTAGCAATCGATCATATCGATTGCGAAATCGGTTGCTAACGGTTTAGCAACCAAATTTTAAGAAAAATCGGTTGCTGTTCCGGTTTTTTTTTGTAGTGAAAAAATACATGTAATTTGGTTATTTAAGAATCACATGTAGCCGATTCCATCTAGAGGGACAAGGCTTTATTGTTGTTGTTTGTATTGCGGGATTGACACATGATATTAAATTTATAGTTCGTAAAACGTAAATCGAATACCTATATATATATATATATATATATATATTTACATGGAATACCTATATTTATATAGTCAAACTTTTAAGACTTAAATATTTAATTGTATTTCTAACAATTTTTTCATTGTTTAACGACCATTTGATGTACTACTACTGAAAAAACAAAAGCCCACTAGTCTAATATAAGGGCGGCGGATTAGGCTAACATAAATAATAATTAAGAATTTAAGATATTTTGTTTTTTAGCTCGTAGTTTAAGCATCCACCGGAAAAGATTGCGGGTAAGAAGGTCTTATGATAGATATATTCCAACATTAGCTACTAAAAACCATATTATTATTGCATTATTGCATCATGTTATTATTATTATTTTTTTTGGGTATTATTGCATCATGTTATTGACATGCTTGTACTCAACTACTGAAATTTTTTTAAGGGAAAAAGATAATTTTGAAAGATCCAATACTCAAAATAAATCTCAAATACTGAAGTTGACCCCCCAAATATATATATATAAAGTCCATTATTATTATTTGAGTCAGATCTAAAGATAACAAAAGAGTAAGTAGTTTCATTGCACTCATTAGCCATGGTACTCCAATTTGATCCCAGGTATCTGACATCCATTGCATTGGTTGGTTTTGTTGGATTTTTTGTTGTGTTGTACAAAAATCTTGTGTTGAAGCCGAAGAGGATTAGATCAAAGCTAAATAATCAAGGTATAAATGGTCCAACTCCAACCTTTTTGCTTGGAAATGTTAGGGAGATAATGAAAGCATGTCAACTCATCATCACAACTACTTCAAAGTCTCCTTCT
>JASCZI010241676.1:83826-96548 GCA_036250425.1 Stylosanthes scabra
GACTATCACATGCTCAGTCAGATGAAGCAGGTATCAATCATGGTTGGATTTAGTTATGAAAATGACTTGTTCACCTATTATTTCTCAATCCATCTCTGATGTTCCACCATTAAAATTTTGAGAAAACTTCGTTGCCATCCAATTTTTTTGTTGCTAATTCAGCTAAATCCGTCGCTAACTATCAACTGAAATATTTCATCACAAATTCTGTTAGGACAAAGAAATTTCTGTTAGATTTCAACCGCTGCTTAAGAAATTGAAATGGTTGCTAACTATAACTTGCATTTTGTATGTTCTTGGCAGCTAACCATGGTTATTCATGAAACACTAAGGCTTTATCCACCAGCACCTTTGATTGCAAAAGAGGCCTTAAAGGACATGAAACTTGGCAACATCCATGTCCCAGAAGGTGTCACAATTTGGGCTATGACATTGACCTCACATACAGATCCAGAACTGTGGGGATCTGATGCCTATAAATTCAAGCCAGAAAGGTTTGTCAATGGAGTAAGTGGTGCATGTAAATTGCCACACATGTATATGCCCTTTGGGTTTGGTTTAAGAGTGTGTCTTGGAAGAGATTTGGCTATGACTGAACTTAAGATGTTGTTGAGTCTTATTTTGTGTAACTTCTCTTTCAGCCTTTCTTCTAATTATGTTCATTCACCTGCTCTTAAGTTGCTAATGGTGCCCAAACATGGAGTTCATTTGTTGGTAAAAAAGCTATCAACTACAACTCCTTAAGTTGTTTAGATCCTCCATATATAGACCATAGGTTCTAGATGTGGATTTGAGATTTGTTCGATGTAATAAAGACACAATTACACAAATATGACAAAAATAATTTCGGAAATTTTAATTGCACAGTGACATTATTAAATTGACAAAAATATACCACATTAGTTTCATAACACTTTTCAAGTAAATGACTCATCGCCTGATAGAAACTAGGAAATAACTTTGATGAGAAAATAAAAATCTGGTCCATGATGGACAAAGGGTTAAAGATTCCATTTGTGTGGTAGGAATGAGCCCGTACTGATAGGAATCTTCCAACATTTCCTTAGAATTACAAACAGACTATAGTGACATGGCAAACATGGAAGATTATGTAGTTGATCCCAAAGACTTAAGAATGATAAAGGATTTGGGCTAATGTTTGGATCACTTATATTGTGGAGGGAAAGCCCAGTTATATGTTTGAGGTTATGCCTTATCTATTAAAATATAATAATTTATTAATCTATTAAAATCTATCTATTAAAATATAAAAATGGGATGGCAACCCATATATGATTGACAAGTGGCAGCACCAAAGTTTAGAGAATTGTTGTTAACTACAGCTTGATAAGTGGCAGTGCCTGGTTGGAGAATAACAAATAGGCATTCACAAAAAAAAGCATTTTGAATCCAAACATTTGGGGGGAAATTTCATTTGAATTAAAGGAAGATGAAAAGAAAAAATAAAAATCACTAAAGCATCATCCCAAAAAGAAAGAAAGAAAGAAAAACAGATGGAAGGAACCGGAAGGGGAAAGAGAGAGGGGTCGAAGAGGGAGAGCAAGAGAAAGAGAGGGCCTCCACGTGGAACTCGCCAAGCGCTTTAGCGCCTCCTAGTCAGTAAAAAAAAGTCATCTGTCACCGTGTCAAAATGAGGGCAGCTGGATAATTTATTTCGAAACAGAGGTATTCAGGGAATAAATTTCAAAAACAGGGACACTTCAGTAAATTAGCCCAAAATTTGAGATTGCAACTCATATTAGTCCAGAATTTGGTTAAGGTAGAGACCAACATGAATTACAATATCAAATTTGAAATTATTTTGAGTAGTTATAAATTTGAGAGTCAATTTGAGTTTGAGCTTAAATTTTGAATGTCATTTTGAGTTTCAACTCTCTCACTCGATATATTTTCATAACTTTTTCATGCAAAATAATCATTTTTATCTTATTAACATATTTTTTTCATATTTAAACATATGTATTATTCATAAATTTTGTATAACATATATATTATTATTAACTATGATGAAAGAACTTTTTTAATCATTAATTAAATATTATGTTTTATAATTGAAATAATAAATTTGTTTCAAGATATTAATTAAACTACATACAATAAAAAGGAACATAAGACATATAACCACCATAGAGTTAAATACATCAAATAATTTTTTTAAAAAACTTTTCACACCATCCTCCAATTTGGTTGATTAAAGAGTAATCCACTATGAATTTTAGTTCTATTTAAATATTTGTCATTTGATGATTGGATACATAATTTAAATTATGGATAGATATAATTAAATTTAATGGTTAAAAGGTTATATTATAACCGGGATATTTCTAGAGTAAAAGTAAGACATTAAATAAAGTAGCAATAGATATAAACTACATGTGTTTATTAAATGATGAAGAATACATTTTCTTTTTTCTTTTTCTTTTGGACATGGGCCAACTCCAGAAAAATCAATCCGACCTAAAATACTGACCCGAACCTAACTCGATTGTGGTTAGGGATGAAAAGCAGGTGCTTCATTTCCAGAGCCCTAATTTCCTCGTTACCCTAATTCCATTATTCTAGCTCTCAATTTCTCATGGCTAGACCTAGATAAAATCAATGCCTATCAACCTATACTTGTATCCTTGGCTTAATATGACATGTGTTGTTAACGCCATTCATGTCATTCTTGCGAGGCTTCCGTGAATTTTTTGGTGACGGAGGCAAACTTTGCAACTGTAGCCTTGTGAGCAAAATCCCACAGCAGGAGCACCTTCGACGTCACATCAGTCAGCAGCTTGATGTTCCCTTTCCTGCTCCTTTGCTGTCGCTTCTAGATTGCTAGCGACCAAATCTGACCACTTCTTTCGTCACCTATGTTGTAAGCCCTTATCCATGGTCTTCGATGAATCCGCACATGTTCATCTTTATGGATTTTACTTTGGTCGATCTCCTGCTTGACACTGTCGCGGATGATGAGTCTAGTCTTCTCCAGAAAGATGGTGTCGCAGCCTGAATCTTGTTGCCCTTCTATGTGCTCCGCATTAGAGCTTATGCCGTCATTGATTTTATGATAATAGTTTTTTTTTCATTCTTGTTGCTAGCTAATGGAAGTGTTATTTTTTATGTTTTAATTATGTGATTGGATCTTTGTGATTATTTTTTCTCATCACTGCTTGAGTTGTGGTTCTTTGGACTCTTCCAAAATCGAGATGGTCTCCGCCTTTACGATGAAGACGGGGAAAAGAAATATGCTCTTAAGATACTTCATCAGCTGTAACTCTTCTAAGATACTCTAATTTTCTCCTATCTTGGTATGGTTTCTGTCAATCATTGTTGAACCCTAGCATTTAGGTTTCTGGTTTGCCTCATAGCTATTTCATTTTCCTTATCTACAATTTGATCTATGATTATAGGGAGTTTCTAGTTCCAAATCAAATTAGTTTGGTAGTGTTGGCCTATCTTGGAGTCCAGGTAAACTCTAATTCTTAAATACCATGGCTGAGAATGTTAATGTCTTGAAGGATTGGTGCTATTTTTGCTATATTTGATCTGGATTTGATTGCTTGGTAATACTCTTAGTAGTATTTCAATTAATAATTTTTGTAGATGCATTTGATTAGTGTTAGGGTCAAAGTAAGAAGATGTGCCTTCGGAAGATCAATCTCTCTGGTGTTACTAAGAGCTCTGACGAAGAAGGAGATTGATTTGTGTAAGAATAACCCTAGAAACCCAGAATTATGATTATAGGGTTCTAGGTAAAATATGGGGGGATAGGGTGAGTGAATGCGTACCTTGAGGGCGTGCTCCCCCTACTTATATAGCTTCAGGTGGTTGAGATCCTTGTGAGATCTGCTGAGATTGTGTCATATCTGTCGGGATTTGGTTTGGTTTTGCCTTTGTGGTCCCTTTACCTATTGGCCTTATTCCGGGCGGATTGAGCCTTGGAAGCCAGTCCGTAACAATTAGCTTGGATAAGGGCCTCCCTAATTGCAATTGCCTCTACTGTCAATGCGAACTTGGCTGGCATTCTGGATGTAATAGCCTTTATTAGATTCCCGTCGAAGTCACGGAATACAAAAGATATTGCTCCCTCTTCTGCGCCTTGGTAGTACGCCCCATCAGTGTCGCATTTTAGTCAATCTGCTGGGGTGAATTCCAGGTAACAATATTTTGGTTGTTCCTCTGCTGTGGTATACCTGCTGCTGTTGTTTGTTGTTGATTTGCTGCAAATTTAGTTTATGAAGTTGTGGCTGTAAAAATTACTTGTGTAGGATTAATTTTGAGTCCTTCAAATATGAATTTCTTTCTTGTTTTCCATATCTCCCATAAAATGAAACCCATCTTACTAAAATATTCCATGTAATTGAAATTATTGTTGTCTTTTAATGTGTTCTTTAAATCTTTTAGCCTTTGTCCAAATGATGTAATTGTGAGCGGAGTAGGACAACATTGTATTTGCAATCCAAACCATGTAGCTCTTGTCCATCTGCATAATAAAAGAGTATGCTCCACCATTTCCTCTTCTTTTAAGCAAATTGGACATTTGTCAGTTTTGTTCAAGTACTTTTTGAAAAGATTGCTGTTTGTTGGCAGCAAGTTGTTAATCGCTTTTCAGATGAATGTTTTTATTTTTTGTGGAACCTTCATCCTCCAAATTTCTGACCAAATGTTCACGGGGTGTTTACTTGGCGATGTTTTATTTGTATTGATGACTGCAATCCTTTTTCTTGCAATTTCATACCCTGATTTAACTGAGTATAAGTCTCATTCTTTGTTGCTGGCCATATGAACTCATCTGTTCCTCCCGCTATGCTCTTTAGTGTCATTAATATCTTTTGCGTTGTGTCTAACTCAAACCTATTTTAAATTTTATTTTTGTCCCAGCTTCCATCTTCTTTGACTAATTCTCTGACATTTTGTAATCTGACTTTTTTTTTTAATTTGAAATTCTTCCTGAACCAGTGACCTAGTTGTCCTGACAAATATCTATGTCTTCACCATTTCCACTGCCCATCTTCCATACTTGAAAATAAAATCCCTTCCTTGTATTAAGCTTCACCATTGTCTGGATAACAAATTTAATCAACACTTATTTTCCTGATTTATTCAATAGTTTCTTCTTCCGGCCACAACTCTTTTTGTCCACTCTGTCTTCGATCCACTTTAGAGCTTTGTTCAAGAATGTATCCAAAAATGCTGGCAATCCTAAATATTTCTCTGAATTATCCAAAGTTGGTATTGACAGAATTTCGTTTGTATCCACTTGATTCTTGATAGATATGTTGTTGCAAAAAATGATACCTGGTTTGTCTATGTTTATTCTTTGACCAGACATTGCTGTATATTCATTTAAAACATTAACAACTTGGTAAATTTCATCTTCCTCTACTTTTGAAAAAATCACACAATCATCGGCAAACAAGATATGAGTTATGGCAGGGGCATTTCTGGTTAATTTAACACCGGAAATGGTACCTTTGCTTACTTCCTCCTCCATTAGTACATTGAAAACTCCAGCTCCTATGATAAACAAATAAGGTAACAATATATTGCATTGTCTTTTTTTTTTGACATGAATAGATCGCCTTGTCTTAGTCCTCTTTGAGAAGTGATTTCATTAGATAGTATCCCATTCATTTTAATTTTGTATATAACCTTCCGAACACACTCCATCATCAAGTTTACCTAGTGTAGGTTCATCCTGAATGCTTTTAGAACTGCTTCTCTAAAGTCTCACTCCATCCTATCATATATTTTATTCATGTCCGGCTTTATTGCTAAAATATCTGAAGCTTGCTTCCCCTTCTTACTCAAAGTGTGAAAATATTCTTGAGCTATGATAATATTGTCTTGGATTTGCCTTTTGCCGACAAAAGTACTTTGAATGGGAGAAACAATTTTTTCAATAATGCCCCTAACCCTATTAACTATTACTTTAGAAAAGATTTTATAAAGATAGTTACAACAGCTTATAGATCTTAGTTGATTAAGTATTTCTGGATTTTTTATTTTGGGAATAAGGACAATATTTGTTTCTCCCATAAATTTTGGAAAACTTGCTTCTTTAAAGAATAATTCAACTATTTTAGTAATATTTTTCCCAATAATATTTCAATTTTCTTTTTTTAAAAAAGGACCCATGTAACCCATCTGGGCCAAGGGCTTTGTTGCCTTCTAAGCCAAAAGTTGCCTCTTTAATTTCAATATCAAAAATTTCTAAGAGTAAGGCTTCGTCCATACTCGGTAAAATTCTGGTTGGTAGTTTCTTGATGCATTCTTCTGTTTTCAGCTCATCAGACTTTGTAAATAGATTTTGGTAGAATTGTTATGCTAGCTTAGTGATATCTATGTCTCCACTTATCCAGTTTCCATTGTCGTTCTTTATCCTGTCAAGGTGATTCATGTTCCTCCTTTGAATGGTCGTTGCATGGAAAATTTTGAGTTCTTATCCCCTTGTTGTGGCCATTTCACTCTCGATTTTTGAGCCATATATGATTCTTCTTGTTTTCATAATTATCAATTTCAATTTTAAGCTCCTTTGCTCTTATCTACTGCTCTTCGCTCAAATCACAATTCTAAATGTCTTTAATTTCCTTTTATTTTCTTCAATCTCCTTATATGCTCTTTTGAAAGTTGATTTGGTCCATCTTATAGCTCTCTTTTACAATTATCCAATCTTTTAGCCACATTTTGCCATTCATTCATTTGTTGTCCAGTTGGAGCTTCTCACCCATTCCTGATATTTTTGCCACAATCTTGGTGCTCTAGCCAGTAATTCTCAAATTTGAAATACATATCCCTTTTTTCCTTTCGACTTCAATTTTAAAATTAATGGAGTATGATATGAGCTAATGGCTGGAAGAGCCACTAATTCTGCATGAGGAAACTCTCTTCTCCACACCCAATTTGCTAATGCTCATTACAACTTTTCTCTGTGATGAAACCATTCCTTAGATTGCTGAACCAAGTGAATTTGGCGCCCTTGATATCAATATCCATAACTTCATTCTGGTAAACAAATTTCCCAAATGCGTCAATCAAGTAGTTTGGCTGTTGGTGAAGTCCCTCTTTCTCTTCTTGACTTAGTACATCATTAAAATCTCCAATGAGTAGTGTTTGTGAGGTACTTCCAGTAGCTACATGGCCTAATTCTTTCCATAGGCTTAATCTCTTCTTTGGTGTTGGGCTGCCATAAATGAATATGCTCTCCCAAGTTTCATTTGCTTTAGAATCTATACTAGTTCTAACATAGTTATCACACCAAGTGTACACACTAATATCCACATTATCTTTTCAAAATAAACATAAGCCCCCGAACAGTTCCCAAAATGCTACACAAAACATATTATCATGTTTGAGCCTTTTTCTTATTTTATTACATTTTTCCTCATTTTCTTTGGTTCCATAACGAACAAAACAGACGGCTTTTCTTTCTTGCATGTCAACAAGTTCTTTAACTGTCGCAGTCGCAGGGCCGTCAACCTATGATAGTTCCAACTTAGGATATTCATGGATGGAGGTGGGGGCATTGATGGGCCCGCCTTCTCAGCCGTGACTTCTACGGTATCTATTTTTTTTTTCTCTTTGACAGTGATTGCATTTGTTTTATGTTGGAAGTTGCTTCTCCATCTTCAATTAGTAACTAATGATTTCTTTCTTTTTTCTTTTGATTTGCAGGCTATACCTGATCTTGAGGGTCAATTCTTCTTCATGGTTTCCTTCGTTGTGCTGGTCTTTATCATAGTCTTGCATATCTACGAATACATTTTCTATCTAACAATTTAGGTTGTCAAAACTATATTATTTATAGGTTAAGTCTATAACAAACCAGATAAAAAATATTGAAATGAATTATTGAGCTTTTAGAAATAAAAATAATAAATTCTTAAGCATTCGTTTAAAAATATTTCATTTAGTTTATGATGTATCAAGTCATTAGTCATACGACACAAAACCTTATTTATAAAGAATTGATGATGACTTTATTAGATATATTGGTACTTATTATATATTATTGCTGTTAACGTGTCCTTGTCGTTGCAACGCTTACAATTATTATTATTATTATAATTTATTTTTTGAAATAATTATATTATTATTTAATTTGGTAAAATAAAATTAAAGTATAATTTTTGGTGACAAAATTAAAGTATAATTGAAAATGAAAACTTAATTATCGGAATTTATGTGTATTTTATAAGGAAATATAAATTAAAAACTACATATTTTTTATTCAATTATTTTTGGTGACCAAGTGGTTTTAACAACCAAGTGGTTAGCCATTCATGTTTATTCACGCGTCTGGTTACCCTTAATATAAGGGATATTTGTTTAACAAGAATGATTGACCGCTTGGTTGTCATAAATAACCATCCAAAATGCATATAAATAATCATCCAAAATGCACACAAATAACCATTGAAGCTAAACCAGAATGCACACAAATAACCATGCAGAATGCACACAAATAACCATTGAAGCATTGAAGCTAAACCAGAATGCACACAAATAACCATGCAGAATGCACACAAATAACCATTGAAGTTAAACCAGAATGTACACAAATAACCATGCAGAATGCACACAAATAATCATTTAGAATGCACACAAACCATCCAGAATGCACACAAATATCAAGTAACCCAATCAAATCTTGAATCAGGCAATTAAAAGCGAAGAAGAAGAAGAAGAAGAAGAAGAAGAAGAAGACAATGACGATGACGACGAAGAAGACGAAGAAGAAGAAGAAGAAGAAGAAGAAGAAGAAGAAGAAGAAGAAGAAGACGACGACGACGACGATAACGACGACGACAAAGGAAGATGATGAAGAAGACGACGAAGGAGGAGGAGGAGGAGGAGGAGGAGGAGGCGACGGCGACGAAGAAGGAAGATGATGAAGAAGAAGACGCGTAGACGACGACGACGAATGAGGATGATGAAGATGACGACGGCAACGATGAAGAGAGTGCGTGTTCATCACGCGCTTTGGGGGTGAGAGTGGGCTTGTTTGAGTGTGTGGTTACTGAAACCACTTGCTTTGCACTTGGTTACTAAAACCACTTGTGCACCTAGCATGATTGTTTTTTATTATGATGAAAAATAATTTTTCTTTTAAACTATATATCTCGTTAAACTATATATAGTTCATTAATAAAATAAATTGTGGTTTTATAGTCTATGCTTAGCACATTTGCTAGCGAATATTTAAGCATCCTAACAAATTAAACCATATATGAAATTACTAATAAAAAACATCTAATTTTATCATTGTTATATTAAACCACGTCCCCTAAAACGAGCGGTAAATGACTTAGATTGTTTAAATTTTAAGCCCCGAATTCAAACCTTACGACAGGCGCAGGGCATTTATTATTTTATCATTGTTATATTACATATGTACACTAAGTCTGTAACCAAAATTTTGAATATTTTCAAACCTGAAAGGTTGAAACCCTCGATATTTTTAAGGGTAAAAGATAATTATACTCTCGAGTATTTTTAGTGGGACAAAATTATCCCCCACCTAGTGAAATACTTCCATGTCCCCAACCTTCGAAAAACGTGGACAAAACTGACCGTCTATTGGTTTGACCCGCATGCCCGTTACGAAGAGCGGTGATGTGGCCATAAACGGGTCCTAGTTGGCCAAAGCAATGCCATGCTGTACAGAAAATCCATGGAACTCTTCTCTACCCAAACCCTTCTTCTCTTCCTCTCCTTTCTCACCTTTCTCTGCATCCACCACTGAATACATAAAATTGCACCCACGGGCTTCAAGGCCTACCCTATCGTCGGCTCACTTTCTGACTTCCTCCTCAACCGCTATCGATTCCGAAATTAGACCACCGATGTCTTCCGTAACTGCCCCACGGACTCCATCGTCTTCCGCTGACCGGGTAAGTCATCATCACAGCCAACCCTGACAACGTTGAGCACATCCTAAAGACCAATTTCCATAACTACCCCAAGGGTGAACACTTCATCTACCTCCTCTGAGATTTCCTCCGCCAAGGAATCTTCAACTCCGACGGTGAACTCTAGAAACTCCAACACAAAACCGCAAACTACGAGTTCAACACCAAATCGCTTCGATACTTCGCCATCCAAAATGTCACCATCGAAATCCAAACAAGGCGCATTCTGTTGCTCCAAAGAGCTTCTGAATCTGAATTCGTCCTCAACTTGACAAACGTTCTTGAGTGGTTCGCCTTTGGCAACGTTTGCAAGCTAGCCTTCAACGTCGATCTGGCTTGCCTTGCCGTCGAAGGCTACGACGATGCGATGATCAGCTCGAATTCATGCGCGCATTCAAGGATGCCTCTGCACTCAGCTCTGGGAAGTTTATGAGTGTGTTTGTGTGGGTAAGGAAGCTCAAGAAGTTCCTCAATAGTGGAAGCGAAAAGTGGCTTAGGGAATCAATCTCCATCGTACACGCGTTCGCTAATAAGATCATACAATCCAGAATGGAAACAAAGGAGCACCGCTTTGGCTAGCTAGGCCCCGTTTACGGCCACATCACCACTCTTCGTAACGGGCATGGTGGGTCAAACCACAATAGGGTTAATCTTGTTCACTTTTCTTTTAGGTTGGGGGTATGGAGGTTTTTTATAAGATGGGGGGTAATTTTGTCCCACTAAAAAAAGTTAGGGATATATTTGTCTTTTATTTTATTTTGATTGAATTCAATAATAGATAGACATTTGCACGTTATTGCATAAAAACACTATAAAACATAAAAGTTAATATATAAAATTGCATGTGTAATGAAATAACTAAGGGTGCTTGGTGGGAAACTGAGATTCATTATTATATATTTGATTGTTAGAGATTTTGGGGTTAAAATTTTAATAACATCTTTAAAATTTTAGTATTTTTAGTAATTTCGAAAGTGGCGACTAAGAAAATTTTAACATTTCTGAAGACAAAAATGAAACTTTAATATCATTATTTTCCTTAAATAACCTTATTTTACTTGTAGAATTCTAACTCTACCCTTTGCAATGAGATTAGGGCTTTTGATTTTTTGCAAACGTTCTTTCTCTCCCATCTAGTTGTTTCTCTCTTATTTCTTCCATTCGCATTGTCCAGCACCCATTTTGAAAACGTTCTTTCTTCCATTCCCTATTCTTTTCCTTCCTTCCACTTCTTTCTTCCATTCCAATCAAAATAACTTGCATCTCCACTTTCCTTTCTTCTTGTGACATAGCTGTCGTCGCCCCTCCTCGCAATGTCGTCACCCCTCCGTCTGTTTGTCAGCCGCCCTCGCTCCCTCGCTTATAACGTTGATGTCCCTTTTCTCTTGCCCTCGCCTCTCTTTTCCGGTAAAATAATTATTACATGTGTATATATTTTATATATTATCTTTTATACTTAGAAGTTATAATTTATAGAATTAACACATTGATTGTAATTTAAAAAATTAAAACTTCTAATAGTATGCTTGCTGATACATTATATTAAATTTGTATTAGTAAAACATAAACCGAATGCTATATTTATATAATCAAAACATTTAAGACTTAAATATTTAATTGTATTTCTAACAATATTTTCCTTGTTTAATAATCACAATTTGATGATAAAAAAGAGCCCACTAATCAAATATAATTATATAAGGGGCGGCGGATTAGGCTAACATAAATAGTAATTAAGTATTTAAGATATTTTGGGTTTTTTTAGGTTTTAGCTAGTAGTTTAATCATCCACCATTATGGGAAAAATGGTCTTATGATAAATATTCCAACAATAGCTACATATTATTATTGCATTATTGCATCATGTGATTAACCATGCTTGTACTCAACTACTGAATTTTTTTTAAAGAGATAAGATAAAATAAGATAATTTCGAAAGATTGTGCTGACACCCTTTCTAAGATATTATGGATATTTTAATGGAAAGAGAATCAGAAATTAAAATATTATAATTTTTTAATATTAAAAACTATATTAGTGTAATTAAAAAATCAAAAATCAATTTGGTATAATTTGTCAATTTGAGGGATTAAAATAGGATTTAATAATTGAATATATATATATATATATATATATATATATATATATATGATAATGCTACTGAAGTAATGTTAGGGGACATATAGGGAGTTAATGAGTATAATTAGGGAAATAGTGGATGGTAAAAGAAAAAAAAAAAAGAAAAAAAATGATATTAGCATCCTATTATCTCCTTAATATTGGCTGCCAAGACTTTCTCCATATATGTATATGAAAAAGTCTATGGAGCCAACAATGTTGCTGGCCCATAGTAGCTAATATCTTTTTTCCTTTTCTTCTTTTTTTCTTTTCCCAATTCCACTATCTCTTTAATTAAATTTATTGGCTTTCTAGTGCCTCCCTAACATTGATTCCGTAACATTATTCTATATATATATATATAGAATAATATATATATATATGTAAAGTCCATTATTATTATTTGAGTCAGATCTAAAGATAACAAAAGAGTAAGTAGTTTCATTGCACTCATTAGCCATGGTACTCCAATTTGATCCCAGGTATCTGACATCCATTGCATTGGTTGGTTTTGTTGGATTGTTGGTTGTGTTGTACAATAATCTTGTGTTGAAGGCAAAGAGGATTAGATCAAAGATAAGTAATCAAGGTATAAATGGTCCAACTCCAACCTTTTTGCTTGGAAATGTTAGGGAGATAATGAAAGCATGTCAACTCATCATCACAACTACTTCAAAGTCTCCTTCT
>JASCZI010241676.1:96558-118322 GCA_036250425.1 Stylosanthes scabra
AAGTCCCTCATCTTCACGACACTTCTCCACTTATCTTACCTTACTTGAATACATGGAAGCAGAAATACGGTACACGATATTACATTCATTATGGTTGTCTTTGGTTATTAGTATTTTGTCTGCCTACTTTGCCAAACAAATTTATATCTTCCGGTCACAATTAATTTTTTTTTCTTTCAATAATATGATTTTTGTTCTATTATTATCTTTTTATTTCTCTAATTCTTGTATCATCACTTTCACTCCCAAATTACTAGAATCACTGCTACAACAATTATAATTAATCACGATTTTTGTCGCTACCTAAAAAAATTCATAACAAACGAAATGATATTTTTAGAAGAAACTTTTTTTTAAAATTTTAACTGTACCAAAAGGCTAAAATAGAATCTAATAAAATATTTTAAAAGTTAGGGATAAAATTAAGACTAATTAACCGAAACGTCAGAACTAAAACTTAATTTACTTAATATAAACTTAGACGTTACTAATAGCTGAGTTTTAATATCCACTATTGTTTTCATTTTATTTTATGTAGCATTTTCATATAGTTTATATCTTCTTCTTTTTTTTGTGTGTTCAAATATAGTTTCTGTCTAATCAACTTGAATAATGAAGCCAGCGCAGGTGAACTAAGATTTTGGGTGTAGTTTGTCTTTGTCTTGCATTATATTGACTTGAAAGAGTTGTTTATGTTATCTATTCAGGCCAAGTGTTCTTGTTTTCTATTGGAAACAAACAAATATTGTATGTGGACAAACCTGAGATAGTGAGAGACATAGTTACATGCACATCCATGGACTTGGGCAAGCCTACTTATATTGAAAAAGAACTAAGACCTCTGCTTGGTCAGGGCCTTTTGACTTCCAATGGAACAACATGGGCCGATCAAAGAAAGATCCTTGCTCCTGAATTTTACACGGAAAAAGTGAAGGTATGTGCCATGGATCTCAACCAGATCGGTTGGTTCGATCGAATTAACCGAAAAGCGAAAATCGATCCTTTGGTCAATTTGGATTTGTTAAAAACTTATTTACAAAAAAGAAAAATCAGTTAAAAATAGGTATGGTATTGCTGGTTAATTGGTAAATGGTTAGACCAATTCGGTGTTTAGAAAAAAAAATCGAGTTTTTATTTTTTTTTAAAGAAAAAGTTTTGGAATTTTTAATTTTAAAGGTGGAATGAATATTATAAATTTTAATTATGAAATATAACTAAGTTATTATGTAAATTGTAAAATTTTGAAATTTATTATTATACAAATCATTAAATTTAAATAACTAAAAATTTATGTTGTATTTTTAATAATTTTATTAATTATTTAAAGAAACCTCAAAACCTTGGTATATGGTTGCCCATCATTTTGTGTATTTAGGTTGTCTTTTGGTTATTTTCTAAAAATGGAAAATATAGACAATTAAGGGAACATCATATGTATTGTAATAATATATATTACACATTATGTTTATATTTTAATTAAAAGTCTCACGTCGAAGGACCTTAAAGAATAGTTTTATAATAACGGGTATTTAGAAAGTAAAAATCTGAGGAGAATATTCATATTTATGTGAAATTATTTATTGACTAGAACTATTAGTTGATTTGATATGTTTATTTAATTGTTATCTAACGATTTTAAATTATTAATTTCACATAAAATTAGTTGCATGCAATCGAGATTTCACGGAAAAAAAGCGAGAAGCATTATCACATTGTCCCAAACTTTTAGACAGATGGAAAATTGGACATTGTTTTAACTTTTAAGTGTAAAAATAATTAATTTGCTACTAATTAATTATATGTTTTCAAATTCTGTTCATAGGAAATGATGACTATAATAGCTGAATCTGCTAATTCTCTGCTAAACCAGTGGAACAGTATCATAGAGGCACAAAATGGAATTGCAGATATAAAAGTTGATGATTACCTAAAAAAATTTTCTGCTGATGTTATTTCAAAAGCATGTTTTGGTAGAGATTATTCTAAGGGACAAGAAATTTTCTCCAAACTTGTTGCACTGCAGAAGACCATGTCAAAAAATTCATTTAGTGTAATGATTCTAGGAATGAGGTAAGTAAATATTTCTTTTTTTATGGTTATGGAGATATTTAGAATAATTTTAGTTTAATCTTTTTTTTAGACGTTTAACCTAATAATATAGATGAATCTAATGAGTTTTAAATTTTAGATATTCCATTATTAATTTCACCTTAGATTTAGATACCTTTTAATTTGTTAGTGGTATTTAAAGATTTTTCTAGTGTTTTCAAGGTTTATTTAGATATTTTCATTTGGATATTCAAATTTTGGATTATAAACTTAAAGTAAGGTAGCGAAGTTCGTACATAATAGAAATTATAAATTTAATGGTTATTAACCTCTTATTTAGTTACTTTATTAATCTTTTAACTTTAGAAGATTTTTCTTAATAAGACCCTTTGATATATAGAGACAATAATTGAGAGGAGAGATGAATAAGATATTTTCTATCATTATTTTGGTGAAGTATATACAATATAAGAATCTTTCGTTTGTTAAAAAAAATTGCAGGTACTTTGTGGGTATTTTGTGTATAGAAATATAATAAAATAATAATTTATGAAAGTTTTAAGGCACGATTAAATTGTTATTTTTAGAAAAATATTTATCTTCATACAAAGTTGTTATAGGATTAATGATAATATTTTTCCAGAATACAATAAAATCTATGAAACAATAATAAAAAATTTCACCCTCTTAAACAAGTAATTCTAATAGCACACTTTTTATATTAGCAGATAGCAAATGTGGGGTATTTATATATATTAGATTGCATGAAGGTTTACTTCCAATCATCACAAGTCACGTACCTATAATGACTCCAATTACCGTTCGTCATAATTATTGTGACTCTTCATATTTGATAATATTAGTTATATTTATCAAACGGTACATATATATACCGTTTAATGTATAACCATTGGCCAATTGTTGCAATGGTTCAATAATAACCATGCATTCAAATAGTCATGCAACGGTACCCACCAACGGTTAGTAATAACCGTTTAATCTTTTAATGATATTAATTATTAATATTAAATATTTAATATTGTAAATATATCCTTCACTTTGAGTAAACACAAAAATTCAGTTCTAAAAAGTTAAAATTTTCGTTTTATTCTTTGTAAGTCCTAAAGAACTACTCTTACCTAGCTAATCGATTGGTCCCTTAACTTCGTAATTTTAAATGAGGTGTAACTTGTCATATAGTAATATATTTTAACATTTAATTATTTTATTAAAATTTGTTAGGCATTTATTTATCTAACATAAATGTTAAAAATTTAATTGAAAATGAGAGAGAAACGAATTTGTCTAATGAAAATAATTTTCTAAGACTTTTAATTAAAAAAAGATTTGTCGGAATAAAAGTGTATGATCTAAAATTTTTTAGACTAATTTGACTGATGAATAATCAAACAAATTTTTTGTTAAAATGTCTCTGTATCTATCATAAATTCCACCAACATTATTATTTTTAATTTCTGGTATTAGTTTTTTATTATCATTAAGAAAACTCCACATGCACATAAAATAAAGCTGTAAAAAAATAAAATGAAAAACATAAAATAAAAAAATCACCAAATTAACTAACATGGTTTTTTTTTTTAAAATTAGTAGTTGAAATTCTCGACTCATAAAAATAAGTACAAAATATAAGAAAGCTCACACCCTAAAATAAAATAACAATGCTAGGTAACCAATAAAAATTCAGTTAACTTCAGTCAATAACTTAAATTTGATGTTTTATTTTTTTTAGGTTTATGTTTCTAAGTTTCAGATATTCTGTTTCTAAAAAAATATAAAGTTGACTGATTGTTAGTTGTTTTATGTTTTGGATGTTCTATGACTTTCATTAAAATATTAGTTACGATGTTGTATTTTTTATTTGTTCAGTTACCTATATTTTCTCAATTCCAAATTTACTACAAAGTAGCGAAAATCATAACTCATAAAACAAACAAACAAGACTGAACACAAAAAACAACTTTAAACTCAACATATAACAAATACTCACCATAACTATCTTCCATTATCTTTCACTCACCGGAAGACTCAATATGTCAAAATTTGTATCCTTCACCTTCTTTGTCCCCTCCACCTTTTGAACCCTATTTTAACTCTTTTCAAAGAATAACATGCAACTTTATTCCTAACCTGCTTTGGCAACTTTATTTGGTATGTTACGTCGTGCGTTCTCTTTCTGCTTGGCTTGTCTTCTCTTTTCAAAGCTAAAACCTTGTCTTCTCTTTTCGAATAATACACTGCCCTAATTCGTAATTGATTTTGATATCTAAGAAATATCATATTCACTAACGATACTACGATAGTGCCTAAAAAAGGAAAATTAACTTTACCAAAAAAAAATGAAGGAGGCAAGGCCTAAAACAAAATATAAAACCAAATACTATGCATCTTACTGATCTTGGGACGATGACAAAAAAGTTACATTTAAAGAATTTTAAAATTAATCACTAATTATTGATTTTCATGTTACAGATACCTTCCAACAAAAAACAATAGAGAAGCAAAAGCTCTAGAAAAAGAGGTGAAAAATTGTATACTCCAATTGGTTAAGCAGAGAGAGGAATCACCTCATCATCACAACAGAGATTTGTTGCAAATGCTTCTTGAGTCTACCAAAAACAATGATCTCACTCAACATGCCATTGAAACCTTTATTGCTGATAACTGCAAGAACATATATTTTGCTGGATATGAAACCACTGCAATTTCCATGGCATGGTGCCTCATGTTTCTGGCTTCAAATCAAGAGTGGCAAGATCGTGTTCGCGCCGAGGCATTAGAAATTTGCAACGGTAGAATCCCAAACTCTCATATGCTGAGTAAGATGAAGCAGGTATCAATCATGGTTACTCAAGTTTTCTCAAGAAACTATTTCTTACAAATTGTTTTCAAAATATAAATACGAAAACAGAAATTGAGATAAAAATAAAGTTAAAAGTGTTTAGTAATAATAGTTATAAAAAAAAAAATAATTTTATGTGAACAAGTGGTTTTGGTCAACCAAGTACAATCAAATGATTTATTTCTATTATAAATAAAAGACTATTTCGGTGTAAAATAGAAATTTATTTAAGTGCGCTTTTTTATATTATTTGACACTGAAATAATATTCTATTTAGTATAAAAATAAATCACTTGGTTAACCAAAACCACTAGTTTAAATAGCATCACTCAAAAAAAAAAAGTTACGTGAACAAGTTATTTCCGTTACAAATAATCCATTGCTAAAATTTTGAAAAAGCTTCCCACCCAATTTTCTTGTCGTGAATTCAACTAAATCCTTTACTAATAATTATCAACTGAAATATTTTGTCACGAAATTCTGTCAATAGGAAAGATTCTAATATTATTATAAGAATCTTATAGAAAGAAATTTCTGATGGATTTCAACATCTGCTTAAGAAATTGAAATGGTTGCTAACAATAACTTGCATTGTGTATGTTCTTGGCAGCTAACAATGGTTATCCATGAAACACTACGGCTTTATCCACCACTACCTTTGACTGCAAGAGAGGCCTTAAAGGACATGAAACTTGGCAACATCAATGTTCCAAAAGGTGTTACAATTTGGGCTATGACATTGACCTCACATACAGATCCAGAACTGTGGGGATCTGATGCCTATAAATTCAAGCCAGAGAGATTTGCCAATGGAGTGAGTGGTGCATGTAAATTGCCACACATGTATATACCCTTTGGATTTGGTTTAAGAGTGTGTCTTGGAAGAGATTTGGCTATGACTGAACTTAAGATGTTGTTGAGTCTTATTTTGTGTAACTTTTCTTTCAGCCTTTCTTCTAATTATAATCATTCACCTGCTCTTAAGTTGATAATGGTCCCCCAACATGGAGTTCATTTGTTGGTAAAAAAGCTATCAACTACAACATCTTAACTAGATGTGAATGTGAGAGTTGTCTATGTAATAAAGATCTTATCTTCTTATGAACTCCCTCATTCTTAATAGCATTGTTTGTCTTGGTAATAAGAATCAGATATCGGGGAAAAGGAAGTCTAAAGCCAGAACAATGAATTTGAAGGAGTTTTAAGTTAAGCTCAGAGTGGTCTTGAGATTATTGACTGCCTGTAGGAAAATAATCTCTCAAATTTCAATTATACAAATTACATCTTTAAGATGTTGAAAAAAATACACCATATTTGTTAGTTTCTTAACCTCTTTTTGGTACATGACTCATCTCGTTAATAGAGATTAATGTAATTTATTTTTGTTAATCTCAAAAATATAATTGGTATAATTAGATTTCGAAAATTACTTTAGTGCATGTAACCACCTTAGAATTTAACTTAGGATTTACTTTAAAATAGATTGATAGTCCATTTCTTTAAATTTTGTTTTAAAAAATCATGGTTATAAGTTATTGATTAATGGAATATAATATATTCTTTAACTATCTACGAGACAAAATATTCATTCTTATTTATTATCTTAATTTTTTTGTTTTAGAAAATTTTGCATTTATCTAGTCAAATGGGAAATGAGTTCAAGAAATCATAACAAAAAAGTTATCACAAGGAAATGAAATTACAACTACCACATCATGAAAACACAACTAGCCTTCATATTACATGACTTCTCAATATATATGTTCTTGTTCCACCATATTGAAACTAAAGTTTATTAAACTTATGTATTTTGTTTAGTTGGAAATGTATAGGAATATAAGTTGTCTCAATATATCCTATAACATTCCATGGATGGAAGGAAGTCCAGCTTGCTTAATGCACAGGAGTCCCTTGTTATACTGTCTTGATTGAAATTAATTTTTAATATAATATTAATATTAATTTCAGATTGAAGTGTTGTGTTTGTGCCATGGGGTGAAGGCTCCTTCATGACACATAATACATATTTGAAATATAGTGTTCCTTTTCTTTTTAAAATTTGACTTTTGTGCTAGTTATAGCACAACAATAATCTCGGACCAGACCGGCCGATCGAACCGGTTTAACCGAAAATCGTCGACAGCCACAGTCCGATTCATGTCTAGAAACCGTTTCTAAGAAAACCAGTATTAAATCGATCGGTCATATCAAATCAGAATCCGGCCGGTTTATCGAACCGATTTAGCTGGGAATCGTCGACAATCACAGTCTAGACACCATCTCTAAGAAAATCAGCACTGAACCAGTCGGTCATATCAAACCAGAACCTGACTAGTTTTCTCTTTAACAGAAAATTATTTCTAGATATGCAGAGATTGAGACTCGGATTGTTGTCCTTTGATGTATAAAAAGCTTTGCTTGCCACTTGGCTATCCAATTTTTGAATACTTTATTTGCAAATTATAATATATATATAGAAATCTTTCTTTTACATAGTTTATATTTATTTATTTATCTTAATTTTAATTTATACTCACCTATCCATGAATTAACTATACTTTATTTTCGCATGATCATTAATTAAAAAACAAATATTAAAATCTTTTTATTAATCAAGACTTATTTTTTTTTCATGTTTATATGGTATTTATTGATATCATTTTTTAATAAATACTTGTGTATAATAATATAATGTGTATAAAACAATAAATTATTAAAATATGAAAATAATATTTATTTTAATATAAGAATACTTAATAATAACTTTATGTATTATGTTTGAGTAAAATTATAACACTTTGGTTGATTTAGTATTTAAATTTGGAGGACATTTTAGGTCTATATCATGATTTAATTATATTTTTTCTTTAGTTTTACTTGATATATTATTTTATTATGAAACGGTTGAACCTCCGATTAAATTGATTGAATCTATAAAATCTCTAACCGATAACTCAAACGGTTCGATGATCGGTCCGATTTTCAGAACCTTACTATAAATACTTATAGATAGAGGCATTCAAAAATAAGAAAATCAGTTCTCGCCCCTCCGCTTCCACTTCTTCCCCTTCTAACATCTATGCTCTTCTTGAATTGAAGTTGTGCACTATCACCTACACAAGGTTCAATAGATCTAGACTCACAAGGCACAATGACTCGAGTTGAAATCGCTCTACCTATTGATAGAATCACCATTTTCGATTATTACTTTTCTCAAAATAGTGTCATTCTTTATCAAATTTCCACTCTATAATGTATGTTTGGCTTAGATCTAATTTCTATTGAAACTTTTTTTTTCTTTAGCAATATTTGTTGAGGTTAAATATTAAATAAATATATAAAAAAGTTACCATAAAGCAATCAAATATTATAGAGAAATAATGAGGCAGTTATATTTATAAGAACTAGGTTGGTCATGTATGTTCTCTTTATTCTTATTTTTATCTATAATGTTAACTAGGAATTTAGATTGCTTAAATTTTGAAATCTTTAGTTGTTATCTTCCTATTTCAACTAAAGTCTTAAATTTTGAAATAAAAAATTTGATATGAATGTGTTGATTAAAATTATTTTTAGTTATAAAGGATACTAAATTTATGAAATTATTATTTTTAGTAAAAATTTCTATGTTTTTATGGCACTTAATTTTTTTATTAAAATTAATAAAAAAAAACTAACACTACTAAATATATGAACAATATTTGATATTTCTAATTTTTTGTTTTCCGCCTCTCTTTCTAAGAAGTTTGGATCCACCATGAGATACCGTCCTATGCAGAAAATTGTTTGATTTTAATTAGGAAAAAGAAATATGTTATTTTAACTAACTTTTTATTTGGATATCAAACACTATGCTTAAATAATTATGTGAAATTTCTCCTCCTCATATTATTCTCTTTTCTTTCCAGTTGGGTTCTGATTTCTCAAACACTTTCTATAAAGAATGCATAATAATCTATGCCATGTGACTTACATATAAAAATAAAAGTATGTCATAAACAAATGAAAAGGGGATGTAAACTTTTCATGGTATATATGTCAAAAAGTTCATATAACGTAGCAATAAGTTCAAAATTATAATGGCTAATCACAAGTCACAAGCCAAAACAAAAGTTAGAATAACCTTCTTTTTTTTTTTTTTTTTTCTCTCTCTCTCTACGCCCCCTCCAACTTTGAAAACAGAGGAGACTAACGTATAATTTATAATAACATATTAAGAAGAAAAACATTGATGTTAAATTAAGCCTCCTCCAGATCTAGATCCACACCTAAGCGATTCTTGAGATTGGTTTTTGCATCTAAAGGTGTCTTGCATTTGAACTTAAGATCATTATACTTGGCAATATCGAAATTGTGCCTCCTATGAAGCTTCCTCTGCCTTGAAAGGAAAAGCCTCTTCATGAAGTCTTGGTAAGTAGGGTCCCTTGAGGTGAAGAGAAAGTAGGCATAGCCGATGATTAGGCCGGTCGACGTGGTGAAGAATGCGATCGGCTCCATGACGTCCCACGAGAACTCCCAGAAGGTTAGCCGGAAGAAGAGGGAGATCGTGGCTATGCCGAATCCTAGGCCTCCCCAGAGGATGCGCCGCACTTGCTTGTGCGCCAAGACATCCAGTTCTTCCTTCTTCTGATGGAGCTTATTTAGTTCTTCCCTTCTAGGGTCATTCTCATGAGTGAGTGCTAGTGGAACTGCACTCATAACCAGATCAACCACCTACAAACTCATCATGTCATTCACTATATCAAACATCAATAAATAAATGAGAGATATTTACATATGTATGTTATTTATATACTAAAATCAGCCAGTAAGTATATAATATATATACAAAATATGGTGACTGATTTTAGTAGCTGATTTTGATATGCAAATAAAATTATTGCTGCTTGCATATCCCTAAAGAATACTTTATGTGTGTTCCAAAAATAATCATAGTTATTTGTTTTTTATTTTTCATGTCTAGAAATTACTCATTCCATTTAATTTTATTTTTATTAAGGAATATAGTAAATGATACATTAAAAAATATTAGTCTTTTAAGGTCAATGGCTTTTTGATTTCTTCTACGGAGTACCGTCACTAAAACCTCACATGAAACTTGTATATCGAAACTTCACATGAAACTTAACATATGATAACAACACAAATATATTGCCTCTTGAATTATATTCAACATAAAAGAACCTCTAAAATGAAAAAAAAGGGGATAAAGTGATAATAAAATAATGTTTTAATCAATTTTAAATTTTACTTTAAAGTATTACTTTATTATTTTACCAACCATTTAGAGCAAAAATAAATTAAATTAAACTAAATCAAAACAAAAAATTCATGGTGAAGTAAGATATGTTTAAGATCTATTAATATACAAAAATAATATTTGCACACTGAAATCAGTCACAATGTATCATGTATAAATACATGCTATAATTTTCTGTTTATATATACATATAAAAAAAACAACAGAGACAAATATTTTCTAATTCCAGGGTCAAGAAATATAGAAAATATGTAAATTTCAGTTTTAGAACATAGATAAAATTTTCTTTTTAAAATAAAAACAATTGCAACTATGTTTTAATAACCAAACAAATTTTTGTATTTTTATCTATGTTAGTCAGACAGTTTAATTTAAAAAAAATTAATTACTAAATGAGCCTGTTTACAACAAATTTCAGTAAAAGAAAATGAGACAAAAACTCTTATCGTATCAGTGTCTAATAGTTTTTTAAATTCTGAAATTAATAATTCTTTTATATAGAGGAACATGTAGAGACTAATTTGTCTAACACTCTAATAAAATAAAAATTTAAGGACTAATTTAATAATTAAAATTTGTTCAGAATCAAAGTGTGATTACAAATTTTTTAGACACTGATTTTATTAGATATTAATTTAATATAACTTGTAAGAGTGAAGGGTAGATAAATAATTGGATTTCTGAAATAAATTGAGTAGATCAAACGTGCAACACAAAAAGAGATTAAAGTAGAAAACACAACATAAAACAACATTCCATCTAGATTTTTTGGGACAATTTGGATATTTGATCTGAACACAAAGCATCAATTTAGGATTACAAATTAAAAGTGACAGTGCCAACCATAAACCAATCCTAATCTAACAAAGTGAAAAGGGATTAGAAGAAGAAATAACCTTATCAGGGTGCAGATAGACCTTGTTCCTGAAGAGAAGAATAACACCAGCTTCATCAAGAACGTTAGCAAACGCCATAGCCTCTTCTCTATTCCTTACAACATCCATGCTCTCACATGCTTCAATAAGATCATTATATGGAATCACTTCTTTTCCATTACTTCCAAGCTTCATCTTTAGATTCTCCACATTCACAAGCCTCATAAGCTTCTTTGCTTCAGAGTATGATATGCTAGTCATTCCCTCTATTTTCCCAGAAGAACAAGAAGAATTTGAACCATCAGTATTATTATTATTAAAAGGAGATGAAACCCAAGTTGATGAACACACACCCCTCTTATTCATTCTGTTCAGAAAAACAGATACAGAACCAACACCTCTTCCTCCTCCATTACTATCATTGTTACTATTCTTTCTTCCATCAAATTCCATTGCAAAGAATGGAGAGTGATCAAAAGGTTGAGCCTTTCCACCATAGCCATGGCTGCTTACAATATTCAAAGTAGCACACACCCTTTGCCTCAATGACCCAACACACCACCCTCTACTCCACATTTTGATTTGAAACAGAGAAAACCAGAAACCAAAAAAGAACCGAACTTTATGTGAGAAAACACAACCCAGTATTGTTATCACCGAGAAAATCTCAAATAACCGCACCCCATATTCAAGAATTTTGTGTAGCAACTTGGGTAGAGAGAAAAAAAAAGGTGCAAGATTGAAATTGGCAAGAATGTGTAATGGAATAGTTTAATTAGAGAAAGAGAAGGCAGTAGATTCGATATTATAAATAAAAAAATATAAAATCTTTTTTATTTGTGTGCATTCATTATTGTCATTAAGAATTAAAAAAAAAATAAAAGGATAAATTAAAAAAAGAGAAAGGAGGAAAGTGTGGCAAAGACAACGGGGAAGAAAAGAAGACCAAAGAAAGAACTAAAAATGGGAAAGTAAGAAAAACCAAGACCAAAGCATTGGCATGGCATTGCATTAAGATTAAGACAGAAGAAGTGAGATAGAGAGAGAAAGAGATTTTGACGAAGCCACTACTACATACCACAAAGAAAAGGGACCCACTAACTTCCCGAGTTAATAGCTGAACTGAACATTAATTCTTCCTATTTGCCTTGGTAGTTAAATAACGGTTTTTAGATTTTACACTTCTTTTAGGATATATTTATGTTGAAATACATTAATTTTAAGTAATGGTACATCTTCACATCTATATATTTCATTTACTACACAAAAAAAAAATTAAACATATTCATAAAGATGGAAACTCACATACAGTTAACTTCATATGAAATTAATACTTTATCATCGTTAAATGATAATCTGGTCAAATATTTCAAATTATCCAACACTTTTTACAAACAATTTCATGTGATGTTAACTGCACCTTAGTAGTATCTACGATTCATAAAACACATAAATATAACATATGATAACATAAAAACAGTTACGTATAACAAAGAAATAATATACATTAACACAGAAATCAAAATAGGAAAAAAAAACAAGGGGCAAGAGCGGATCCAAAAAGTTAATCTTGTAAGAGCCGAAAATAAGAATTGAAAGTGAGATGAATTGAGTCGAGCTAGTCAAGTTTAAGCCCACTCACAAAAATGAAGCTAAGCTCCACTGATGTCTCACACCTACATCCGCCCCTGATAAAAAATGTATGAAAATATATGGTAATACATATAAATTAATTCTTAATTTTATCGTATGAGATTATCCGGGACGATCTCGGTATGAGTTTTTGAAGATAAATTTAACCACAAAGTTGAATATTCAAAATGTGGAAAATTTGTTTGAAGAAGGATTATATATGAATTTAATTTTAATATATGGAAAAATTTTGGTAGCCAATATTAAGGAGATAATAGGAAGTCAATATCATTTTTTCTTTTTCTTTTTATTTTATCACCCACTATTTCTCTAATTACACTCATTAATTTCCTATTAGTCACCTAACGTTGATTCCATAGCATTATTCTTAATATATAAATAAAACAATTTCTGTATGTAATTAATAATAAGATTAATATGTCCGAAACATATTTTTTTATTAAACTGAATGGATAAAAATATACATAAAAACTTTAAGTAAATAAAAATACACTTAAAAATACTTCTCAAAAATTGTTTTTGACAGATAAAATAGACATGTCATTAATAAGTTTGTAAAATTTGATATTTGTAGGGTGTACTTTTGGCTTTTATAAATTTTAGTTAAATTTTATGATATGTACTTTTGTATATTTATTATTTTTTTTCTTTACTTTTATTTCAAGATAGAATGAAAAAGAATCTACACAAGCAACGGCTCACCATGCATTAAAAGTTAGGCCTTTTGCATTGTCATTTGTCAATTACTAAATTAGGAATAAGTACTCTTTTTGTCATAAATATTTAATTTAAAAATCAATTTTGTCACAATCCTTTTTTTTCTCTCAAAATTACCAAAAACGTTTCCATTCCATTTTAAAAACACCAAAATTAAATTTTCTTCATCAAAATACCCCTCCTCCAATTCAAATGTAACAACCCAATTTTATGAATTCACCTATTAGGTACTTAGATACATTTTATTAAATTAAGTGGCTACCCTACAATTCTACCTAATTCCACATTGGCCCTAAATCAACACCAAATCCCTAATTTTCCTAACTCACTAAACACTCAACAGACCAACACCCACTCTCTTCTCACTCTCAACAAACACACAACAATCACCAACAAAACATAACACAAACCCTATCACCACTAACCCACACACACCGAAAAGAAAGGGAAAAGAGGAAGAAGATGGTGGCGCTGGCGGCCTTCGCCCTTGCCGCCGCTGCCGTCGCCGGCGAGGTGAGAAGAAGAGAGAGAAACCAAAATGTGTGTGTGTATATCAAAGAGAGAGAGAGAGAGAGAGAGTCGAAGAGGAATAGGGAGTTGCCGTCGCTCTCCTCCACAGTTTCCACCGCCGTCGTCGACGAATAAGCCATCACTGAAGGTGGCAGCTGCTATTGTTGTCGTGAAAGAGAACAAAGAGAGAGAAAGATGACGAGATAGAGACAGAAACCGAGGAGAGAGAGATACTTTGAGAGAGAGAAAGCTTCGTCGGAAGCCTTCCGCCGCCGCCGTCGATGGTTCTGCATGGAAGAGGAACACGGAGAAGTGAATGAAGGCGGTGCTCAGTCACTATTAATCCCTAATTTTATTAAGGTGGTTGAAGATTTGAACTTTTTGTTGGATCACATTGAAATAATAGAGAGCAACAATCACAGGGGCAAAACAGTCAAAATGGTTTTTTGATAAAAAATTAAACGTTTTTGGCAATTTTAAGAGAAAAAAAAGGATTGTGGCAAAATTAATTTTCACATCAAACCTTTATGGCAAAAAGAGTACTTATCCCACTAAATTACTATTTTAATTAACGAAGATCTAAATATTGACAATTTTAACTACAAAAGATGCAAACTAACCAAATATACATCAAAGAATGAATTTGTTCAACAAAAATATCCAAAATTGGTACTTCGTTGGATAATTTTATTGAATATTTTGAATAATTTTGATATATTAATCAAATTCTTTGATGGGTATTATATTAATTTTCATATTTTATAATTAGAATTGTCATGATTAGAAATAATAATTAACTTTTTATAAATAAATAAATAGTTATTTTCAATTTGTATAAAAAAAACATATCTAAATTTTTGTTTGACCATAAAAATATTATATTTATGTATTTTTATATTGTTCACAATTTTGCAGGCTTGCAGCCATAAAATGTAAAAATAGAAATAGTTCCATTTACAATAATTCTTTCGTTTACAATAATTCTTTCACGCTCCTTTCTCTTTCTTTTTATTTTTATTTTCTTTGAGTGATAAAAAATGATGGTCATGGTGATGGAAGATGATGATGAAGACAAAAAAGAAGAAGATAAGCGCCTAATCGTGCTTCTAATTTTCATAAAAATTCGTTTGTGTTTTTCATAAAAATCTGGTCATGTTTTTTTTATAAAAATCCGGTTCTGTTTTTAGTCGCCTATCTTGGTGCCTAGGCGTGCTTATGATTTTCATGAAAATCCAGTTCAATTTTTCATGAAAATTCGCTTTAATTTTTCTTAAAAATTTGGTTATGTTTTTAATAAAAATTCATTTTGTTTTTTTCGAAATCCCATTCTGTTTTGCATGAAAATCCGCTTCAATTTTTTAAAAATCCGGTTCAATTTCAAAAAATAGAAGAAAAAGAAGAAGATCATCAACGATGACAACAACCACAACAGCAACAACAACAACGACAACAACAACGTAGCAGTGGAGGAGGAGGAGGAAGAAGAGAAAATTGAAGAGGAAGAAGAGTTTTGTTTTTTTTTAATGAAAATCCACTTCGTTTTTTTTTAAAATCCGGTTCAATTTTTTATGAAAATTCGCTTCAATTTTTCTTAAAAAATTCGGTTGAGTTTCTGGAAGTAGAAGAAAAAGAAGAAGATCATCAACAAAGACGACGACAACAACAACGGCAACAGCAACAACGATAACGTAATAGTGGAGGAGGAAAAAGAAGATGACGACGACGATGATGGCGGCAACAACGATCGCGACGGCAGCGACAACAACGATGGCGGCGGTGACAACGCAGTAACAGGAAGAAGAATGAGGAAGAATATGAGGGTTATTGTAGATAAACTGGGAAGGAGAAGTGCAATTTTGGGAGTTGAGGATTATGCATTACACCCACGCATCACGTGAGAGTGGAGAAAAAAATTGATTGGGGCTTGGTTGGTAAAATAGAGGTATATATGGCATTATTTTTTATTTAACATAAAATAGGAAAAAAATTAATTCTTTCATTTATTTATTATTTTGTTACGGTCCATAATCCAATAATTGTGCCTCTAACTATTATAATAAAGAGAAAGTCTTTGTAGCCAATATTAGAAAAACAATAAGAAGTTAATATCATTTTTTTCTTTTTTCTTTTACCACCCACTATTTCTCTAATTACACTCATTGGCTCCCTATTAGTCCCCCAACGTTGGTTTCGTAGCATTATTCTATAACAAAACACAAAAAATATATGATATAACCAAATCTAAACAAAATCCCACAAAGAAGGTTTGGATCGGCTCATAGTACTATCTGTGTTTGAGTGTCTTACAAGAAATTACACTCGAGTTTTAATTTTTATCCAGAAATATAAAATAAAAATAATTGGATTTTAATTCATAAATTTAATTATTTTTATAATTTTAAATATATAAAGTTTTAAAATTTTTATATTTTTAATATTTTAAAAAAATAATATTTATATTTAATTTTTTATTTTTTTAATATTAAAAGAATAATTAAATTTATGAGTTAGAGTCTTTATTATTATTGATAATCTCATCTAAATATCTTAACATGGGTAAGAATGTAGTGTAGGTATATTGTGATAATTAAAAGTTTAAAACTAAAGCTTAAACAATCCATTTGAAAAAAAATTAAGTTTACATCTCCTATTCGGCTCGAGGACTATGGTTAAGTGATGGAGGTTTCCTTCTTTGCTCCCGCACAATCCACCTACGAGCAACTATATACAACTGAACAATTTTAAAAATAAGACATTAAAGCTAACTTTATTATATAAGAAGCGTTTATCTTAATTAATTTTAATATAAAGTATATATACCATTAAGATTCACGATTAAAATCATATTAACACCTAAACACTTAGGAATTCTGAGAAACACTTCTCATTATATATATTTACCGAAAATTAAGGTAGTTTCACGTGGACAACAAAATCAATAACTAGGTAAATATTTTATTTTATTTTGATAGTATCAACAAGTAAATGAATATATAAAAATGATTAACGGCTTTGTCTACTATGGAAATTAAAGTGCATCATGCACATGCTAGAATATTCCTAAATGTATGTGGTGAGAATTGATTTTGCACAGAAAACAAAAAGGTCACGTAACTAAAATTTTGAACCAGTCTCATTGTTTAACTTTAACATCACCCGGATTAGCTGGTCAAGCATGATGTTATCATGGTCATCATTGCTACTGCCTCCAGTCCACCCCCAAATTAATGTGAATTGAAGTTCTAAGCATTTAAAATAACCCACACAAGAAAAGAACCTCTTTCACTCTCAGCCTTCATCCCTCTCTCCACTCCAACACAAATAACTCACGCATCTTATTTATATCCACACTTAATGCCTAATACCCTCAAGACTACCATGGATTGTAGTTTACACATAGGGATAACTATACTTTTAGTCATAAAGATTTGTGGTCAAAATTAACTTGATCACAATCATTTTTCGTTGTCACAAAGGTTTCAATTTCTTTCAAAATCAACAAAATGACTATTTTACCCTTTTAATTTTAACTTTACCAAATTAAAAGCCATAAATTCCAATTAACATCTGATGTAAAATCCTCATTTTAGCTTTCTAACGCAACTGGAACCACATCATTTGGAGCTCGGTAGCTCAAGTTATTTCCATTTTAGTACAAAGAGGTCATGGGCGCCTAGTGTAAAATTGCGTTTTTAACAAAAAATAAATTCTACAGAGTTTACAAAGTAGAATTTCAGAAAACGACAGAAGAAGTTTTTGCTTATTTGATGAGGCGAATCAAAAGCAAAAATAAAAATATTTTCGGCAACGCTTTGCGGTGACGCTTTTTCCTAAACTTCTTCGAAATTACCAAAATGCCACTGGAGACCCGGTTTTCGGAATTTCTCGAAACTAGTATCTATGGATAGCATTTTATCCATAGTTAACGCTATGAATGATAAAATGTATCATATTGATGATTTACATAGTTTATCGTAATTGGTTCTAAAGATCGTTCTACATTTACGATAAAACCGGTTTGAACAGTAACGACCAGTTTTTGACGAAATTCTCATCCGATCATCATCAAATTTTTACCTAAGCTTGGATACACATATTTAAACTATATAATGTCTTGAAATTGATCAAATTACTTAGTTTCAATGATTATTTTATTTATTGAACCGAAAGTGGTTTAACCGGTTTTACTTAGTAATTATCTTTTAAACTATTTAAGGAAAAAATTTAGAAACAATCCCCATCTAATCTTATCTTGGCTGGTTCTCATCCTCTAAATGCCATCATTGCTATTGTCTAGATTAATTTAACCATGTGGTTAAATTAACAAGAATTATCCAAAACTAAATTCATTTAATTTTAATTCAAAAATTGATAATTATCCTTTTATTTTTTTTACTACTTCAAGCCTCACACATCAACCTACACGGTCATCATTACTCCTTGCATGATATAATTAACCATGTGGTTAATTGGTTGTTCTCATCCAAAAATTGGATGAGATAAAAATCAATCATATTTTCCCATTTTGCCCTTAGTAATTCGGCACAACTCAATTATACCAAGCTTTTAACTTCAACTTTTTATCACACTTAACTCCAAAAAACACAAGTGTTCATCACCTTACATCTCTGCCATTTCCAGCCCAAGGAACCGTGAGAAAAGCTCCCAAAACTCAAGAGAAATCAAGTGTAAATTAAGGTTGTTTTACTTTTAAACTCTTGCTTTTTTTTATCAACTCCTTCTTCTTTTAATCTCATCATTTTAACTACTTCATCTACGGTCTTGCAAGTACTGAAACCATGCTTAAAAAATTTGAGAAGCTATCCTTTTCTTTCTTCAAATTTCTTCATGAAACTAAGGATTTTACTAATGAAACTTAACTTTTTTCTACAAAAATCCAAGCTTAAGTAAATTAAATCTTTCAAGCTCTTCTCTTGAAGATTTCGGCCATAGGCCAAGTGATGATGATGATGATCTTTTATTGTGTTTTAGGTGATTTTGGTGGTAGCTAAATCTCCCAATATCACACAAAAATTCAAGATAAAAAAGTGTAAGGGGTTAGGACTAGTTTAGAGCCTTTCATTGTTGTGTGCAACCCCTTAATGTGCTTTATGTTGATGATGGTGTTTGATGATTATTTTTGGAGTGTTCTTGAGTATATTGATTGATTTTGAGTGTTATACATGTTGTATGTTTATTTTAGTTACTAATTACTAATTAAGTTAACATGAAATCAAAGATGATGCTGTCAAGATTCTGGACAGCATAACGAATCTTCATAAAATTGGTCTTAAATTAAATATTTAGATGTCTATTTTAAATCTGGAGAATTTGAGCTTGAAATGATTTACGTATGAATTTATACGAATTTTTGAAACAAAACTGTTTTCTAGTTTTAAAAACAGAGGCAAGTGTTGTAGAAGCAATTTGCTCGATTTACTGGCATTAATTTACTCCACTAAATTGAGTCAAACTAATTTTCCATGACTCTTTAATATGTCTAAAATATCTCATTAAAATTTCAGAAATTTTCGACATCTAGTATAAAAGTTATGAATTTTACAAGTTAAGTGGTTTTTAACAATACTGGTACTGTCCAAAAATCCAACCAGCATCTTCTAAATTTCATCATTCATAATCTACAAATGATTTTAATGAGGGGCCAAAAATTACAGTTTTGGGAAGGAGTGAAGAACATCTCTGTAAAATCTTAGAGCAATCCAATATTTATAGAATTTTATAAAAATGTTTTACTGAAACTGGTTTCTGGCGGGTGCAACTGTTCTGGCTGCAACCTGGGCTGAACTTTGAACAATCGTATCTTTTAATATATAAATCATTTTCAAATGAAACTAAATGGAACTTTTTGATACGTGAGTTCGCTATATTTCTGTAAAGTTTCATAGCATTTGAGTGAGTTTATGATTTTTAACATAATGTTTACCTACCGCTATTCAGCAGTAATACCCGCAAAATTCAGTTTTCTTGCAGAAATTACTACGAACAGCTCGGTGACTCAAATGTCATGGGACCAATTGTAAATTCTTAATTAAAGTGTCTACTATCATGGGTTAAAAGGATTTGGTTTCAGGTTTTAAGGTTGATTTTATACACATTTTATAAGTTACTATGTTTTTGCCGAAAAGTTGATTCTGGCCAAAAACTCCGGTTGCTGGCTTAGCTGATTTAAGGGCAACACCAATGTTGTTTTTAATGATTAAAATGTTAAAAGACTCAAAAAAAAGAGTTATAATTAAGAGGTAAACAAAGTTGGTAACTTGGTTAGTTTAATTAAGTTTTAATAACAAAAGGAATGGTAAAAATAGATAAATAATCTAATTTTTGTCACTTTAATAAATGACCTTATTAAAATAGTAAAAATATAAGTTTAAGATGTTAAAAATAATTTTAGATGCTAAAAAGAAATTAAAACTAAATTTAAAAGCTTTTGGGCTAAAACCGAAAATTTAGTAAAGTTAGCGGTTAAAATATAAATAAGGAAAAGTTTGGGGCTAAAATATAAATATAGTTAATTTAGTAGTCAACTCTGAATAATATAATCTTCAGGGGTTTAGTATAAAAATCTTAAAATATTGGAGGTCAAAGTATAAATATAAAAGATTAGTTGGTTAAGTTAAAACAAACTAGAAACTTAATATAATTAAGGAGTGAAATTAGTGATAAAGATTTATAAACATAACTATAGAATATTAAAATCATAGGTATTCTTTAAAAGACTAAACTGAAATGTTTATTGAAGTAAGAAAGTTATAAAATTCTCAGAATAGTGATGGATGACTAAACCGAGCAAGGTTAATAACCAACAATGATGTTTGATCATGCTGTGTATTTATGTGAATGATTGAAATGTTTCGATAAGCTGGTATATGAGTAGCCATGTAGGGGTCGCTCCCCAGATATGGTAGAGACGCCGGGTAGTCGTGGAGCGGAGCGAACGCTCCCCGGATACGGTCGATGGCACGCCGGGCAGCCGTGGAGCGGAGTGGTTACTCCCCAAATACGGTCGAGGCGTTGTTTCCCTTGTGACGTAGAAATTTGACGTCAAGATACATATGAATTATACCTCTATTATGGCTATGGTGCTATATGCGCAAACGCACAGTGGTGAAACCATATCCAATCAAAAGGGCGTCGGATAACGTCAGGTTGCAGGTAACAACCGACGCATGAGCTCATGGAATGCACTAGGATCAATCATGCATCATATTGATGGCCGCATTTACATTTGTTTGTGCTTGTTAATATCTCTTTGTTTGTGATTTGTGATTCTGTGTGCATTTTCTGTTGTTCCCTATTGTCTGTGTGTGATAGAAGTCTATGGTAGAGTGAATATAAATTTTAGATAGATGAGATAAGCCTATAAGTCTAGAGAAGAGATGACGAATAGACAACGACGTTGGAAACTATAGATTAGAGTTGAGGTTAGGGTTCCGCTCAGATCCTCCTGCTGGGAACCTTAGGTTCTCACCCCTCTCCCTTCAAGTTTTCTACAGGAGCTACGGATGACGGCGTTACGAGTCTACGTTAGTGCTGGTTTCTGCTGAAGATCTATACATAGAGTGAAGGGCGTGGCGGAGACATACTTTTGCGATTATGTACACAACTGATTTCGTCTAACGGGTTCTCAGCGTATTATGTCAGGAGATGTTTAGTAGTGGTCCCCTCTCTATAGTATATGTCCCAGAGGGTTAGGATTTTACAGCTTTCTAATTTGATGTATAGGTATTTGAGATCCCTGTGTGGATCAGATTGTACAATGTATATATATATATATATATATATATATATATATATATATATATATATATTATATGAGTCT
>JASCZI010241676.1:118437-131798 GCA_036250425.1 Stylosanthes scabra
TGAAATGATATGTATTGTGTTAATAAATTATATCTCGTGTTATTCTTACGATACCGATTATTAATGACGATTTAATAGTTCATGGTGACTGATGATAGACTTATAATATAATAAATAATATGGATATTAGGGCTAAGTGTCGTAACTATCTAACTCTTAGCATTGGTCATGACGTGCTAAAAGTTGGGTCGTTACATCTGACCCTCACCCTCACCTCACACACAACACACAATCAGATACAAAAAAAAAATGGAGAATGAGAGAATCAGATAGAGAAAGTTGGAAAATAAGGATAAGGGAGTAGAGAGAAAGATGGTGCGGGTGGAAGACCTTATGCTCACCGGCGCCATCGTCGCGGGGTAAGGAAGAGAGAGGGTGAGTTTGGAGGGGGAAGAACGTGAGGGGTAGGAGGAGTTCCCCATTGCCGCCGTCCTACCCTGCCACCGCGACTTCCGAGCTGCTGCTCCCCAAAAGCCGCCGTCAAAGTGGGAGGTGAGCAAGAGAGAGGAAGAGGATGATGAGGAAGTGAAGGTGTGGACCGTCACCGTCGAATATTCAACCGTTGACAGGATGCGATGTCATGCCGCCGCTGTCAAAGATTAGAGACTCCATTGCCGCCATGCCGCCGCCATCTCCAAGCTCCCGTTTCGCCACTGCGTTCCCTTCTGTTAAACATCTCCTGCTTTTAAATATGAAAAATGATAATACTCTTGGTTACTGGAAGAACATCTCCTATTCATTCTTAAATTGTTGTTGTTGTTGATTTAGAGATCTCATGTTCATCCCAAATGATGATACTGTTGTTGTTGTTGTTGTTGTTGATGATTGTTGATGGTTGATTGTAGTTGTTGATTGTTGTTTTTCATCCCTAAATTTTTGTTCTTTTTCATGTCAGTTATGAAATTTGATGTTCTATGTAGTTATTGATTATTGTTGGTAATGGTGTTTTTCTATGTTGATGTTGTAATATTAGCAATAACAATGGTGTTTCATTGGTGTTGATGGCTGGATGTTAGTTCTAATTTTTTTAAAAAAATTAAAGAAAGGGTAAAATTGCCAAAAATGGTGATTTTGAAAGAAATTGAAACCTTTGTGACAATTTTTTTAACGAAAAAAAATTATGACTAAATTGATTTTGGCCACAAACTTTTATGATCATAAGTATAGTTATTCTTTACACATAATCCATAGTACCCTAAAATGTAATGTAATTTGAACATAATACGTTGTAGCTAGGATACAGTGTATTACGTCTTTCATTATTCAAATGTAATCAATAGTAGAGTCCCATGCACAAATTATGTTCAAATGATAATATATCATTACCTGCCACGTATTATATAAATTTGAAATAGGATAAATTGAACCGAATTTTTTATTTAGAAAAATTTGATCATTTTTAAATCAAGTGTTTTATTATAGTAAATTTCCCTTTATTTTATTGTTACTATTAAATTTAAATTGAAACAAAAAAAATTATATTAGTTAGAAATAAATATCTATTTATCCATAATATTATTACTTAATTTTGCATACAATTAAATTTTAGATTTATTAATATATATACTTGAGGTACACATTATTTTAATCAACACATAGCCAACTATGTGTTTTGCCCACGCGCTCCTCACAATCCATTTTAAAAACTATCAGCTTCTCATACGCGCTTTCAAAACCCTCATCTCCAAATGACACAAGGATTCAACTAACTTTCAAAATTATCGTCGTCTTTTTCGTCCATGTCTTCTTCAGTTTTAGAAGGAACCATTGGGTGATCTTCAACAACTTCTTCTTCTTCAATTTCGATTTATGAGCAATTGGAATTGTGATAGAGGAAGGAATTTCAAATCCTCGTGATCTGAATTCAAATTGTCAAATACAGCAATTGGACGAGCAATATGAGTTTCAACAAATCCTTGGTATTTGATTGTTTTTTCTGAAATTTATTTCATTCTGTAAATTCTTCATTCATGCTGTTTAATTGTAAATTCTGAATTGGTTTTGACTTGAACGAGCAATTCTTTTTTTCTGTTTCTGTAAATTTTTATGTTCTTTTGTTCCATAAATTCTGTTCAATATGTCTATATTTTCTGTTCAATCTTATCTCTGTTTTGTAGTTATTGTTCTTGTTGTTGGATTGTTTATTATGAGGTTTAATTCAATCTGTAAAATCTTCATCCATGTTAGAAAATTGATTTCAATTGTTTTCTAACTGAATATGTGAAATGTGTTGTCTTGAATTTGAATTTGTGAATGCGTCGGATTATTCATATTATTAAGTGTTATGTTTTGCAATTCGTTATGGTTACATATTCTGTTCAACGAAGCATTTATTTTTTTCGGCTTTGTTCTTGCAGTTTTTGTGTAATGTTGATGAAGAGTACGTCCCCAAGGTTAGGATGTCATTTATATCATATGCAGAAGTTAATGATTTCTATAAGAAGTATACTAAACGAGCTGGATTTGCTTCTAAAATGAACAGAACCATAAATCATTTTGAACAGAATTTCAAAATGAAGTGAACAGAACCCTAAATCATTTTGAACAGAATTCAAAAAATGAAGTGACAAAATCTTGAACAATTTTGAACAGAATTTAAAAATGAAGTGAATAAAACCCTGAACCATTTTGAACATAATTAAAAAATAAAGTGAACATAGCCCTAAACCATTTTGAATAGAATTTAAAAAATAAAGTGAACAAAATTCTGAATCATTTTAAAAAGAATTTAAAAATGAAGTGAACAGAACCATGAACCCTAGATATTCAAAATGTTTATCTATTACTTTTTTCATGTTCGATTTAGGGTTCTTTTCGTTTATGAATTTGGTTTTAGTAAGATGCTGCTGGATTTTGTAATTGCTCTATTTTTGCAATTTTTGTGCAATGTCGATGAAGAGTACATCCCGAAGGTTTGGAGTACTTTTGAATATTGTTAATGGCGACGACATCGTAACAAAAAAGTAAAGCAATGGCAACAAAAGAAGAAGACAAATAAAGAAGAAGAAGAAGAACATCAACAACCACAAAACAGAAGAAGGCAACTAGCACAACGTATCAAAGAATGAGAATGAGAAGGAGGAGGAGGAAAAAGAAAAGACGGAGGCAAAGATGGAGGTGGAAGTGGAGGTGGAGGCGGTGATGGAGAAGAAGAAACAATAGGCCAGGAGCAATAGCGTTCTGAGTACGTGCGTGAGACGCACGTTATTGGAGGTGAGGTTTTTTGTGCGTGAAAACACGCGCCTACAGTGAGAGTGTGTAAGGTTCACTTGTTTTGCATGTTTGTGTACATCTAGCACAACTGATAATTTATTTTAATTTGTAGGCTATTAAGTTATTTTGGATGTATCTTTGAATGTTTGACTTATAACAAAACACTATAAGTTTTAGATGTTTTTATAATTTATTTTATGTTCAATTTTTTTTTTAAGATTTGTAATGAATGCTTATTTGTCGTATACAAAAACTACATTATAGGTTAATAACGCATTTATATTAATGGCTAATAAGGTGTAATTCAAATGACATTTATCATCTATTATTAATGAGGTCTCATGTTCGAGCATCAATCCTAATATATCATTGGGAAAAAAAAGATATATAATAATTTTTAAAATTTTGGATTTTTAAATTTTGAATTTTACTTAAAATAATTGATTTTTAAAAATTAAAAAAATATATATTTTAAACACTAGAGAAAATATATAGGACATCAAATTTATATGTGTTTATTATAATTTTATATTTAAAATTTAAAATTTATGGCTGATTTATGAAAGATTTTTATGTATATCTAGCCACATCCGTTGTATAAAATATATGTTTTTCTACAAATTTTTTTTATTTAACCATACTTTAAAAGCATGAATTTTGAGAAAAAGTAATTATTTAAAAAATAGCAACACTCTTATAACACGCTAAATATAATCATATAACTCCTCCTCCTCATCTAATAACGATAGAAAAGAAGTATTTTCAAGTAAAGATCATTACTGAATCTCATTAAAGTATCTATTATTTTATATTAGTAGTTAATTTTAATATATATCTAATATTGTTTAACAATATAAGCTTGCATAGGTAAGAAAGAGATTTAATTAAACCATTTAATTTATGTTAAAACAAATTAAATTATATGGAAATTGATTATCATTTTCCATTATAGAGTTCTGTTTTCAAAGTTATAAGCTTGGTTAGGTGACTTAGTTTATCATTCTTTTAGGTAAAAAAATATCTGGACATATGGACTCAGTTAAAAAGTTAGAGCTATAGTCAACTTGAGTTGGTCTAGTGGTTAGCTTATTAATTCGCTTAAGTAAATGTTGGGGATGATTTGAATTCCGTCTTGTGCATGCAACAACTCGATAACCAATAACAAATCCTTAAATAAAGCTCAGATCCGCTGAGGATTAATTCTCGACCTGTCGATTTGGGAGATATCTTGGGAACTAAAAAAAAGTTAGAGCTATAAATGATAATGATATGCACATTTTTACAAACATCAATATGAAGGCTAATTTCCAAATTCCAGTAATCACCTGCAAAATATAATTGAATTAATTTTCATACACCGCAAGTGTAAAAGAGTTTTACACATACATTCAATCAGGTATTACCACATTATCAAAAGCAATTAACTTTTAAATCCACTACTTCTAAAGTCATATAAATGCATGAATCTGATTAGATGACTGTGTAAAACTCTTTACACGGCATCAAAATTAAACTCTTTTCTTTCTCTTCTCCTTCTTTTTTTCCAATCCTACCATCTTTCTAATTAAGTTTATTGACTTCCTAATAACTTCCTGATTTCATAACATTATTCTTTATTTTATTATTATTATTATTATTATTATATTTTATAACGGGTAAAATTTCAACACCAAAAATACTAACATGACAAATTCTGATGCAAATATGTCTATCTCTCTCTTCTATTTGATATTTTAGTAAAATAATTAATATTGATTAAATGCAAATCAACATTTAATTCAAAACAAATCAACCATAACTAGACACCAAACAAATGAAAGACACCAAAAAGGAAAAAAAATCAACCATAACTAATTTTTTTATGTCTATTATAACCAATTCATTATACTAATTAGCTAATTTGATTAGATTTTCAAATCTCCTATAATTTATTATAATTTATATCAATTAATTAACTAAAATTTATTATATTAATTAATTAATTTGATTTATTATATCAATTATTTGATTTGATTTGAGTAAATATCAAATCATTTCATAAATAATTGATAAGATTTAATTTATTCAGTTATTATCTTACGTATATATGAAATCTAAATGTATTTCTTGCTAATAATTCTATTTGCACACTAAAATCAGCCACTAAATCAGCCAATAATATATAATACGTATTGAAATACAAAACACATGTGTAGTTTAACTCATTTTTTAATGTGTATTTAGTATTTTAATGCGTATTATACACTAAAGACTAATTTGGTGGCTGATTTTAGTGTACACCTAACATAATCTATTCCACATTTTTGTGCATATGTATAATTTTTGTATTTCTCTTTCCCTTATCTGTCTCTATCCATCTCTCGCTTACTCCAACTCTCTTTTTCTTTATCTCTCCTTCTCTCTCTCGTTATGGTGAGTTTTAGCTTGAGGCTGCTAAAATGAGCCCACTGGGAGGCTCGTACTAGGTGGGTACTTTGGTCATACTTTCTGTGCCGGTTTACCCTTCTTTTTATGGCTTTTTATTTTTTCTCCACTGGTTTTTTATATTTGCGATGCTCCATAGTGAAATGCAAGAAATTAGAAATTGTCCCATGTCAGCGCGGGTCCATGCTCCATTGGACTCCTAGGCATGGTCCGGTGTAGTTGTAATTCCCTAAGAAGCTGACATTACAAAAGGAATGGGCTCGATACCCCTCGAGCTGAAATGAAAAAGTAACTTGTGTGTGTGTGTTATGGGGTGGGGTGGGGTAACAGGCTATAGCCTATGATGTCCAAAAAAAAAAAGTATAAGAAGTGTTACGGATCGGCCCAATAAGGCCATATCCATTAAATCAATAATCAACTTACTTGATCCATAAGTCAAGGATCAAGCTAAAAGATTAAAGATCAAGCTAAAAGAGGAAAGATTCGATGAGATCATGAAGAGATCCCATCCGAATTTTAACCACCCGCTACTATATAAGCAGGGGGTAACACCCCCTCAAGGTACGCATTCTCTAAACCCTAATCTCCCATATTAGCCCTAGAATACTCATAGTCCTAATTTTGGGATTCTAGTGCTATTCTCTCATAACATCAATCACCTTCTTCGGATCCAGCCCTCGGACTCTTCCGAGTGCTTCCCCTCAGAAGGAACACTTTCTCTCTCTCATTCCCATTGTCTACTCCCTCTCACGACTAAAGTCCATTGGATCATTGTTTGGTACATCAGTGCTTAACATTGGCACCGTCTGTGGGGAACTAGACTTTAGAATCGAGTTGCGAGACGAAAGCTGAACTTCCGAGCCAAAGATGGTGAACACCCAACTCAACAACGACATCGTGAACGAAAACATCCAGCCTACCCCCGAGAAGGGAATAATCCCCTCAGACCAGAACATTCAACAACTAGAAACCGCCCTGAGAGAACTCCTCGAAAGACAAACTCGGGATGCGGAGGTCGCCGCTGAAGCGATGAAAAGGGCGGAGGCTATGGCAGCTAAGCAGCAAGTTTTGCTGGAAGAGGCTGAAAAATGTGACCAGGAGTTGAAAGAAAAACTCTGCAATAGGCTCACGTACTCAGACGATGAAGAAGTGGTGGCTAACTCGCGCTCCCGTACGTGGAAGCCATCGGTGGTGGTGGGAAACCCGCCAGCAAAAGAGAACAGCAAGCACCCTTTTTCACTTGCCATCCTTTCGGAAGAGCTCCCCAAGAAATTCAAATATCCCACGGATATGGAGCCATATGATAGAAGCAGTGACCCAAAGCATCACCTAGATGCCTTTAACAACAGAATGGTGCTCCTGAACGCTTCGGACGCTACGAAGTGCAAAGCCTTTTCCGTGACCTTTAAAAAGGACGCGTTGACATGGTTCAACTCTCTAGCTCCTGGAAGCATCAAGAGCTTATCCGACCTGTCTGGAGGTTTTCTAAAAAACTTCACCACTCGGAGAAGGCTCCCAAATACCTGCCTGAACCTCTACTCAATCGTGCAAAAGCCGGAAGAATCCCTGCGGAACTAGTTAGACCGCTTTAACTCTGAATGCACTCAGATTGAAAGTCTCGAGTGTCAAGCAACCCTCATGGCGTTGGTTGAAGGCCTTAGAGAGGACACCCCGTTCCTTAAAAGTCTTACCAAGAGGCCGCCTAAAACTATGGAAGAGATTCAAGAAAGATCTCATGACTACCTGCAACAAGAGGAAGGGCAAACGGCAGTGAAAACTGACCGCAACAAGAAAGAGACTAGTCGGAAGGACCTATCGCGAGAAGACCGCAGTCAACGGGAGCAACGCTCCGGTAGATCCTACTATAATCCACTGAATGTCTCACTAACAACCTTTCTTCATGAAGTGTCGCAGGTGGAACGGGTACCCGCACCACGAGCAATCAAGAACAATAACAGAGGAGACCGGAATGCTTACTACAAGTATCATAAGCAAAATGGTCATGACACAGAAGATTGCCGTGACCTCCTTGAGTTCGTCAAGAAAGGACTGAAGAAAGGAAAATTCTGTGAATACACCGGAAGAAGCAGTGACCGAAGGGACGATAGACGGACAAAGCAGAGGGCGGACAGCCCGGACAGGTCCACAGAAGGAAAGAGTAATTACATGGACAGCGTGGTTAGAAGGGAAATCAAGATGATTTCAAGAGGGCTTCCGGATGAAAGTAACCCCCCATCCCGGAAAGCGGCTAAAAGGAGTAAACAGTCATGCCTTGCCGTGGAAGTCATGCCTAGAACATTGCATGATAAACCACCTCCTGAAATCACTTTCTCCTCGGAAGAAATCGGAAGAACAACCGATACTCTAAATCCTCCCCTAGTGATCTCTATGGATGTCATTGACGCAACAATCCAACGAGTCTTTATAGACCAAGGAAACTCTGCTGATATCCTATTCCGACGATGCTTTGATGCACTCGGACTCACTGAGAAAGATCTGGAGAGCCATTCTGACGAGTTAGTCGGCTTCTCCGGCGAAAGAGTAACTCCGGATGGTTTCGTGACACTGTGGGCCACCATTGGAGACCCACCTAACAGGAGGAGCACCAAAGTAAGGTGGCTGGTCGTCAACCATAACTCCGCTTACAATGCGATCATGGGAAGACCGACCCTCAACCGGATAGGAGCAGTTGTAGCAACCTCCATCTTGACTATGAAATTCATAACAGACGGAGGAAAGGTAGGCGTACTGCGCGGAGACAAACAAGAAGCAGAGAAATGCCATAACGCCACCTTGCACATCTCTAAAGAACAACTTCCGAAGCTAGAGAAGCCAGAAGCAGCCAGTGGATGCCTCCTAGTAGACCTAGAACCACCAGCTAAGAAGGTCTATAAGAGACCAGGGCCGGAAGGCGACCTCCAGCCAATTCAAATTGGAAAGCATGCCGAGCAGATATCCATAATTGCAAAGAACCTGCCGGAAGAATTAAAGAGCAAGCTAACACAGTTTCTCAAGATGAACTCCGACCTCTTTGCGTGGACCGCAGCAGACATGCCCGGAATAGATCCCAACTTCTCCAGCCACAAGCTATCTATAGTCCACGGTAGCAAGCCGGTCGCACAAAAGCTGCAGCGCATGAGCCCGGAAAAGGTGGCAGAGACAAAGAAACAAGTCCAAAGCCTTCTTGAGGCAGGGTTCATTAAAGAAATCAAGTACCCCACATGGCTCAGTAATGTGGTCATGGTACCTAAAAGCAACGGGAAGTGGCGCACGTGTGTCGACTACACCAGCCTAAACAAGGCGTGTCCTAAAGACCCATACCCACTCCCAAGTATTGATGGCTTAGTAGATAAAGCTTCCGGCTACAAATTCTTCTCGTTCATGGATGCTTATTTCGGGTATAATCAGATCCATATGTACACCAGAGACGCTGAGAAAACAACATTTATCACGCCCATCGGTAGCTTCTACTACAAAGTAATGCCGTTCGGGTTAAAGAATGCTGGATCTACGTACCAAAGGCTCATGGACAGGGTATTCAAAGAGCTACTTGGAGGCATCCTTGAAGTTTATGTGGATGACATGCTAGTTAAAGCAAAGACAGAGGAGGAATTGATCCCCAATTTGGAGAAAGTCTTCGGCAAATTAAGGGAACATCAAATGCACTTGAATCCGGCAAAGTGTGCCTTCGCGGTTGAAGCCGGAAAATTCCTCGGTTTTATGCTAACCAACAGAGGAATTGAGGCTAACCCGGAAAAGTGTCAAGCCATTATCTCCATGAAGCAGCCGGAGTCATTAAAGGAAGTTCAGATGTTGACCGGCAGACTAGCGGCCCTTTCTAGGTTCCTAGCAGCCTCAGCCATGAAAGCGGCACCCCTGTTCAAATTAATGAAAAAAGGGGTGGAATTCCTGTGGACGGAAGAGTGCGAAGAAGCCTTCAAAAGCTTCAAAGAGTACCTATCCGCGCCCCCAGTCCTAGTCAAACCGGATCCAGGAGAGCCCCTCATAGTCTACTTAGCCGCAACTGAAGATGCAGTTGCCGGAGCACTAGTCCAAGAGAAGAACAAAGTGCAGCAACCTGTGTACTTCGTAAGCAAAACCCTCCAAGGAGCGGAGCTAAAGTACCAAAGGTTAGAGAAGCTAGTACTAGCATTGATAGTAGCCGCCAGAAGGCTGAGGCAGTATTTCCAAGAACACCCAATTGTTGTCAAAACGAATCAGCCGTTAAGACAAGTGCTGCAGAAGCCGGATCTGGCCGGAAGAATGTTGAGCTGGTCAGTAGAACTCTCTGAGTATCATATCAGTTATGAAGGAAGGACGGCCATAAAAGGGCAAGTCATGGCTGACTTCGTTGCAGAACTCACTCCAAGCACCCGAAACCCCGACTCCTTGGCATGGGTCCTCCACGTAGACGGATCCTCAAACAACAAAGGCAGTGGCATGGGCGTCCTCTTAGAAGGACCAAACGGAGTAACCATTGAGATGGCAGTAAAGTTCCAATTTCAAGCGAGTAACAACCAGGCAGAATATGAAGCGCTGATAGTAGGATTACAGCTAGCAAAAGAGGTCGGAATCTCGGAGCTAGAAGTCAGATCCGACTCTCAAATTGTCACCTCTCAGGTGAATGGAAGCTATCAAGCCAAAGACCCCCAAATGGCCAAATACCTGGAGAAAGTGCAAGAGCTTCAAAGCTCCTTTAAGAAGGTACAAGTGAAACACATCCCTCGGAAAGAGAATGACTGAGTGGATACACTGTTAAAGCTAGCAAGTACTAAACCAAGCGGAAGCAACGCACCTTGATCCAAGAAATCAAAGACAAACCCTCCATTGACGAAACCCAAGCGGTCCTTGTGATCTCAATCGGAGGTAGCTGGAAGAAGCCCATTATCGACTTCCTCGAAAAAGGAATCCTTCCAAAAGAAAGGGGGGAGGCAAACGTCATAACAAGGGACGCAGTAAACTATGTAATGGTGGGCGAAGAGTTGTACCGAAGGGCAGCGGCTATGCCCCTGCTCAAGTGCGTTGAAAAAGAAAGAGTCCCCACCATCATAGCAGAAGTACATGAAGGAGCCTGTGGCCAGCACCAAGGGGTCAAAAACACCGTCCGAAGAATTCTCCTCGCAGGTGTGTGGTGGCCCCAAATGAGGGCGGATGTTGTGCAGTATCCATTATGCATCTTTTTGAGTCTCAAAAAAGAGAACAAAGAGCCCGGGAGCCAAAACTAAGGCTTTAAAACCAACCCAAAGGGCAACCTATAAAGTGATCGGAACAAACACCACGGCACCTCACGGGACTGATCACCCGGTGCTGAGCTGCAAAAACAAACAAGTTATGCAAATCGATAGTCAAAAATTTAAGACATCGCGACAAGCAAACTTATAAGCACAATTTAACAAGTGCACCGCAAAGTAGAAGCATAAGGCATCACCAAGTGCCAAAGTGCGATAAGCATAAGGCATCGCCAAGTGGCAAAGTGCGAAAACACAAGGCATCGCCAAGTGCCAAAGTGCGAAAACACAAGGCATCGCCAAGTGCCAAAGTGCGAAAACACAAGGTATCACCAAGTACCAAAAGTGCAAAAGCACGGAGCATCAAAGCGCCCAAAGCAAAAGGCATCATAAAATGCCAAAAATGCAAAGGCACAAGGCATCACCAAGTGCCAAAACAAACAGCAAAGCTTTAGATAAAAAAGCATAACACGCTGAGATAAAAACGCACAACTAAGCGGAAGCAAGCAAATAAAACAAGGCAAAATATTCTTTAAAAGGTCACAAAGTGACCAACAAAAGAGAATATCCACAAAAGGCCACTGAGGGTGACCAAAATATCCACAGAAAAAAGGCACAAGTGCCAAACAAAGTAAACAAAATATTTTTTACAAATTTTCAGTGGGGCATTCCCCACTACCTCCTGCTACATCTCCAGCCGCCGACTGCAAGGCTTGAGCGGTAGATTCTGGATGCCACTCCGGCACAACCTCCTCGACAGACGGAAGCTCCCCCTCCAACTCTGGCTCTTGAGGTACGAAGATCCTTCTACCCTTCAGATCCGATCGGGATTTCAGGGTTTTGGCAGAGAAATTCATGCCAGGGCAGAGATAACAAACTTGGTCCAAACATATGTCCAAAGTCTCTTGGCACATCTCTGTCACCTCGGATCCAAGCGTGTGCCACTCCGAGCGCCAGTACTCAAATGCCTCGGTGGCTTTGCTCAAATCCGCCTGTCAAGTTTTCAAGGAAGTAGCAAGAGACCCCACCTGCCCCTCTGCGGCTACCGCCCGCTTCCGCTCCGTCTCCAAGGACAGTTGGGAAGACTCAAATTGGGCCTTCAGCACCCTATTGTCTTCCTCCAGCTGCGCAATCCGCTCCAGAGCAGATTCATGCTCCAAAGACTTCTCGGAAAGCTCGTCCTTGAGGGTGTCAGCCTTCTCCTTGAAAGGCAGATAAGATAAGGCCGAATCCCTCTCCCCCTTTAAGATCTCAATCTGATCAAGGGCAGTCGAGAGTTCTTTCTCCAACTTTATCTTAGCAGGCAGAGAAGTCTCCACGTCCACCTGTTCCAGCAAAGTAGCATGAGAACATAGATAACATAGATACGCAGTGTAAACCAAAACATTGAAAAAAATGTTCAAGGTACCTGGAGACAAGCAAGAGATTTGGCGTGAAGGTGATGATAAGACTCGCCAAGAAGCTGCTCCGGAGGCATCTTCGTCAAAGCTTCCCTCACAGGAAGAGAAGTCAAACCCGCATTAAGGGCCTTCCGAAAATTGAAGTCCTCCGGAAAAGCAACCTTTAGAGGATCCACCTCATGCTCCCAAGCAGAGTCATCCCCAAGCGCCTTCTCGAAAGCCTCATCAACCTTGGGCTTCTTCCTCCGCCGCTGACGTTGCAAGTCCGCGGCCGGATCCTCCTTTAGCCCCTCCTCCCCCTCGAGGTCCACACCTTGGTCCAATCACGCTTCGAAGACTACTTCTTCGCTTTGCGCGTCTCAGAAGCAGTCGGAGCTGGGGGCACCTAAGTGGAAAACTCCACACGAGGAGGACCAGCAGCAGCAGAGGTGGAAGTACCAGCAGCAATGGAGGCAGAGGCGGCGGCAACTGCAGCAGCAGTAGCAGTAGCTGAAGGGTTACCAGTCGGTAGAACCGCCCGGGGACCCATAGATGGATCCGCCATCCTAGCCATCAGAGCATCAAGCTTGGTTCTCTTCATCTTGACGTCTAACAGATCGTCTGCAAAAGACTAAAAGAAGAAACAAGCCAAAAATTAGCAACAACCAACACAATGAAGATGACAAACTCAAGAAAGAAAAGAAAAGAACAACAATTATTTACCAAGGTATTTTCCAACTTCGGCATCAGAGCCGTCCAAAATAAACCTACAAGTAAACTTGTTCCTCTTCGGCAAACCGCTCGGAAGAGAAACAAGAAACTTGAAAGCAGCCATCTCTAGTGGCTCCAAGTTATACACAACAAAATCCTTCACCTCTGGGTTCCAATAGACCCAAGGAAAAGGCTTATTCTCGTGGTTAAGCCAGAAGGCTCGCTTTTCGGAAGCAGCCAGAACCTTAAAATAATGCCATTTGAATTCCTGGATCGAATCTTCATAGGAATCAAACAGCTTCCGGCCTTGGCGTGCCCGGAAGGAGATGTACCCATAACCGCCCGGAGGAAAGTGCACATCATATATATAGAAGAAAAGTCTGATGGTGGGGCGGAAGCCGTAGTG
>JASCZI010241676.1:131875-143851 GCA_036250425.1 Stylosanthes scabra
GCGATGCGACAGCGAGTCATCACGTCCCTCTGAAAGTCTGAGAATGGGAGTCGCATCCCTAGACGAGTAAATAACTCCTGATACACCCATAGGAAGTGGGGTCCCTCCTTACCCGCTCGGAAGGGGACACGATCAGACGGCCCAGCGGCCTCCAACACATAGTCCCCCTCTACCTCTGAGTCCTCCATCAGCGGGTAGTTGCGGCGGAACTCAGGCAGTGAGTCACTCTCAACCACGGACGGTTGAGTCAACACAGCCTCTTCAACTCAGCCGTAAAGGCGGGTCTCAGCCGCATCCAGAGGGCGAGGGACCTTCACCTCCTGGCAAGACTTTTTCTTCCCCATTTCCAAGTTTTCTAATAAATAACGCCTGCAGTACAATGCAGGAAGCTTAGTTTGAGAAAAAACAGAGAAAAACGAAGAAATGGAGAAGAAGAAGAAATGCGAGGCAGACGATACAAGAAGAACCCTCGAAAGCACACAAGCGTTCAAAAAGAAAAGAAATGAAAAGAATAGTACCTATGGCAAAAGGTCGTTGAAACAGAAGGTGGAGAAATCTCCCTTTCTTTCTTTCTCCTTCTTCAGAGAGAGTCAATAGTGCTCAGAGAGAGAGAAAACAAAGAAGTTCAAATGAAATGGTAAAGTTTCAATTTTTAATTCTCAAGCCTTATTCAACACACTTCGAGAATCCAAAAAGGGGCAAGTACTAATGATGGGACGGTTACTGAAATTTTGAAAACCGCTCCCATTACTTTCTCTTTCAAAAAACGTGCAAAAGTAACCACTCTTTCTGCCACGTCAACAAAAAGAGAAGCGAAGCGACATGCCACAAACAGTCTGACACGTAAGCAGCCGGAAGGAAAATGACAAAATCGACGCTATACAGAAAGCCGTCGGAAGTTCATCAAAACTACTCGGAAATCAAATTAACACATTCATTTCCCGAGTGGGGGCAATGTTAGGGACCGGCCCAATAAGGCCCAATCAATTAAATCAATAATCAACTTACTTGGTCCATAAGTCAAGGATCAAGCTAAAAGATTAAAGATCAAGCTAAAAGAGGAAAGATTCGATGAGATCATGAAGAGATCCCATCCGAATCTTAATCACCCGCTACTATATAAGCAGGGGATAACACCCCCTCAAGGTACGCATTCTCTAAACCCTAATCTCCCATATTAGCCTTAGAATACTCATAATCCTAATTTTGGGATTCTAGTGCTATTCTCTCATAACATCAATCACCTTCTTCGGATCCAGCCCTCGGACTCTTCCGAGTGCTTCCCCTAGGAAGGAACACTTTCTCTCTCTCATTCCCATTGTCTACTCCTTCTCACGACTAAGGTCCATTGGATCATTGTTTGGTACATCAGTCCTTAACAAGAAGTAAGAACTCTTTAGACTGTTTAGTTATAATAATAATAATAATAATAATAAAAATAAAGAAAAGTATAAGTAACCAATATTTTTCTAACCAACAAATCAGCTAACAAAAAATAGAACATCCGTAACCATTGTTTATAGAACATCCACAATAAAAGAAATAGAACATCCGAAACCTAAAGCAACCAACAATTAACTAAAGAAATAGAACATTCGAAACCTGTAAATAGAACATTCAAAACCTAAAAAAATAGAACATCCAATATAAATTATTGGCTGATATTGGCTGATTTTTTTATTGGTTATCTAGCATTGTTACACCCTTAAATAACCCAAACATGTGTCACATAAACTTCTCTTGCTCTTAACTATCACGGCAAATTTTCGTTCATAAATGTTTAAGGCGCTTGTTCGATACGATAGTTAATTAAAATTATCGGTATGCTAATTTAAATAAGCCAATAAATAATCTAATATGTAGATTATATTTATCCACATCAGTGTTTAATTTTTAAAATTTGTTAAATAAATTATTTTATTAATATGTATATTAAAATATTCTTATATATTTAAGTTAAAAGTTAAATTTATCAATTTATTTTTTTTTCAAAAAATCAAATAATCTTTAATAATGTTATTGATAAAATCATTCTTTTTTAATTAACTCAAAACAATTAAAATCAACTTACAATAACTCAATAAATACACAATTAAAATAAATAAATAAAAAAGCAATTCAATCTCAACTTTAATTTTCCTGCCAAAACACATTTCCAGAAATCGATAGATACGGGTGTGCATTTAATCATTCATGACTATTTATATCAGTGCAGCCTAACTTTGGTCACATATTTCCCTTTCTTTCTTTTTTCCTTTCGGTTAAATATTGTTGATCCTTTGTTATTAATTATTTATTTTTTTTGTCCATATATTCTTCCTTGTGTTTTTTTTTGTCGTTGATTAGCCTTCTTTGTCTGGGCTGAGAACAACATAAGCAAAGCCTACTACTAATCACTACTATACAGCACCTTCAGAATGAAATATTTCCAATCGGGACACCACACGCGTCAAAATAAGAAATACTGAATTCACCGTTCAAGTCTCTTACCGAGTTGACATCACATGTCACACAGTACTTTGCATTGCCACGCGTCGAACAATGGGACTGATAACTAAGCAGATAGTACCCACCAAGTACGAGCCTCCCGCTAGAGCTCATTTTGGCAGCCCCAGCCTAAAACTCATCCTCTCGTTATTAGCATAATCTCTTTTCTATTTTCTCTCTTCATATCTTTCTCTGTATTTTTTTTCTTCATTTATAAATTGCCTTAGTTATAATTAATAAACTCTTTAAAATAATAAAATAATAATAAAAATAATTAAAATTTCGATTGAAAAGTTAAAGATAAGAACAAAAATAACAATTAAATTTTATATAGTTAAATATCATCATAAAAAGTAATTGAATAAATAAAAATTCTAATGACGACACGTACGCGGTTAACCCTCTAATAAAATACCAATTGTTAGTGCTGCTGACTGAAATACAATGTTATAAACTTCGATCAAATTTACATTATTCAAATAATTAAATTATTTAAATCAATTTAAAATTCATATTAAAATTGTTTGAATAAATTGTTTTTAAATTTTCGGTACAATCCTAAGCTTAGTATATGTTATTTGAATCACTCAAAAATTTTAAATTCACCAATCAATTAAATTTTAAACATATCAATTAATTGTTTTAAATTTTTTGCACAATGCTAAGCATATTATTTGAATTAATTTAAAATTTATATTAAAATTGTTTTTGTAAAATATTACAATTAAAAAATAAAAATTCTAATGAGAATTTTTTATTGAATTTTAAATTAATTAAAGAAATATAAAAATTTGTTATGTTTGCAATTTTAAATTTCAAATTCAAATTTAAAGATTAAGATTAAAATTAAGATTAAGATAAGATAAAATTAAGATTACGAGCTGCTTAATACTCTTCTTATTTAAACGACACAAACCCCTCTAACAACATTCGCATCATCATCGTCGCCAATGAGTTGCTGCTCTTATGGTATTATTGTTCCTCGATTATAAGAAATCAGCATCCTCACACTTTCACTAGTGCGTCAAATTCTGAGCAGTTGTAACTCACTGTTGAGTATGAGGGACGTAGTGGGTTTCGCGTTATCTGGAGGTGTTTTGTTCGGCTGTTGGTGGCTGACGTTTCACCCGCAGCCACGCATTATTAAAGTGCTAATGATGGTTTTTGATCTTTTCGCTTTGGTATTTGTCATCCTTCATTCTGGAAAGCCACCCAAGAACCAGATAGACATAGAAATGCCTCTTTCCAACTCACAAGGTAATGTAGAATTTTATTTATTTATTTAAAAAACCTAACTTGCTTTATTCTCTAATGTATTTTCTAATTTTTTCTGTTTCTAAATTGTGAGCAGTTGAAGCTCACCTTGCAGCTGCGATTATGAACTTTGTGGTTTACGCGTTCTCTGGAGTAGTTTCGTGCTGCATTTTGTGGCTCTTGGGTTACCCACCGCCAGACAAGTTACGAGTGAGAATCCTGGTTGTTATGGCTACCATTTTCACAATCACCGTCTTTTACCTTGTCTATTCTATATTCAACTGTAGAAGGATGAGAAATATAAACCCTACTTCATCACCCGATACCTCCGCCAACCATAGTTGTAAAAACCGTACCGATCATCAAACCGATAAGGTTATTGATTTAATAGTTTAAAGATTCAACCCTAAAGTCACTGATTGAACCGTAAAATCGATGTAATTAAATATTTATATAAAATTTTATTATTTTTTATTTATAATAACTAGTTCTATCTAATTTTTATATTAAAATAATAATTATTTTTGAATTTTAATAATTTATTCATTCATTTATATTTTTTATATTATTATCTTTCATTTATATGTCACATATATCTTTAACAAATATAAAATCTCAATTTCTAAAAAAACTAATATCAAAATGCAGCAATAGTTGAATATTTTTTATGGAATAAGAGTATAACATAAACAAATTTAAGCATAACATTCATAAAAACACAAAATATGCTCAAGGAATAATTTTCAAAATACATGTTTTTTTTATCAGATAAATTTGGAGCTTAATTGTCTTTTATTATTGATCATATAAAATTCTATTTATTTTAATAATTATGTATAATTAAATTATAATTAATTCCAAAATGAGTATGTATAAAATTAAATTTAAATGATGTAAAGTATTTCATAATACTTTTATTATATCTATTAATTATCACGTTAAATACAGAAGTGTTCACCTAGCCTAGTGGCCCATGGAGTATGCACATATGGTGTGGTTATGGAGACACCAAAAAATATCTATATATATATATGGTGTTGTTATGGGTTCCAAACCCAAGTATGCACTTTTTGGTGAACAAAAAAGGGTTAAAGCCTGAAAAAAAAGAAAGACTAAGCATTTAGAAAATCATAATCTAGGCTAACAAAATATTTAGAAAATCATTCCTATGCTGAAGTCACTCAACATAATCTAGCTAAAATTAAATCTCTCCAAATAGCAAACAACTAGTAATAATGAATATTTCAAGGGGAAAGAATACATGAACAAGCTTTAATATCGAATTCAGAACAATTACGTAAAACGAATATTTCAAGGAAAAAGCATACATGAACAAGCTTTAATATCGAATTCAGAACAATCACGCAAAATACAACCAAAATTGACTATCCATGAGAGAAGACATGAGAGCCATATACGCTTGCATAGGTAAGAAAGAGATCTAATTAAACTATTTAATTTATGTTGAAATAAATTATGTGAAAATTAGGGTACGTTTGTTTTTGGTGGACAGAAAATGAGACATGGACAATTGGATATTGATAGACACAAACTTATTTGGTGATAAACACATGGACACTAGATATCTTGTCTTTGGCTCAATTTTCATTGTCTCTATATCCATTTCTGAACGAAGGACTCTCATGATCATAAAATTTGAGAAGATAAACACATGATTTTTAATAATTTTTTTTTCTTTTTACCTATAAAACTTTTTTATTATTATATTATTACCCTTTTTAAAATAATAAAAATATTATTTATATTAAATTTTAGCTTTGTTTATATGTGTCATATTCATTATTATCAAAATATTATTTATATTAAATTTATATCCTTAACGTTTGCGAAAAATTTTAAAAATATCTCTCACGTTTAATTTGATTTACTCAAAATATTTTTTATTGATTTCAATTTTATCTTAATTGTTGATAATTTTACCCTCAATGTTTTTAATTTGTCATCAATTATGGGTAAAATTAAAACCAAAAATTAAATTAAACTAAACGTTTAAAATATTTTTAATATTTTTTGCAAACGTTAAGAATATAAATCATATTTTATCTCATAATTAATAATAAACGTATTTTACCCTATATTTTATACTATTGTCAATATGATGTTTAGTAAAAATTACAGGAGTAACATTATTCTTAAAAAAGTAATAAGAGCTCTAAATGATTATGATATGTACACTTTTACAAACATCAATACAAGGGCCAATTTTCAAATTACAGTTTAATCTCCAGTATAATGTAATTTACCTTGAGAACATAATCTCATACTGAAGTCCATGTAAATATGCAAACAGAGATGACTCTCTCCAAAAAAACAATAACAAAAAAGGAACTCTTAATTGAGATAAGCTCTGGCTTAATACAGGAGATTAAGAGAATTATCCAGATCAGAATCTGTAACTAAGAATATAACTCATGTGAGTGAATCAAATGTCTATACATCTGTGCTAAGCTAAGTAGTATCAAAATTCAAAAGTGAAAGAATGTTGATAGCAGAGGCAGTTATTACTGGCCAATAAACCATACATCAAGATGCTATGGTATATGGATTTTTCAAAGCAGTAACTAAGATGAACTAGGCTCTTTTTCTGTGTTTTGATTTTGTAACAGTTTTGACCATACCCTTGGCTATCTTCCAGAACCAAAATAAGTTCATCATTGTCAGCACAGATGGCACCACAAACATGAAGTAATAGCACACAGCATTCACCTCCTTCACCTGAAATTACACAAAAGAATTTCCATTGAAGCCTTCCACAAAATAAGATCATACTCTAATCCTTGTTATCTAAGCCTGTTTTGTGTTCAATGAGCAAAGGACCTATTCGGTTTCTATTTTCGCTACCTGTTTTATTGTTTAGATTTTATATATATACATATAAATACCAATTTCACTTTTTAATTTCACAAAATACAGAGAAATTAAACACTCAAAATGAAAATAGTATTATTGACGGGTTAGTGTTGGACCACCGTGGGGAGCAATACCGTCGGGGAGAGACTTTAGGGAGGAACCAAGTGAGAGAACAAAAAATGAGAAGACACCACATCCAACTCAAAACCTTAAGGTGTTAGGTAAATGGTTTCTCATCTTATAAACTCCTCACTCCTCTTTTTTCCTTCAATGTGGGACTAACTTTAGTGTCCACTCATACTGAACCTCAACAGTTAGCTGGTTTGGGAACTCGAAGCACAGTTCAATACATTGAATGGCTAGAGCCCGGAAATGATCTTCTTCAAATTTTAGAAGCTGATTTAGTTTAATTGTTGGTTTTGCTCAGCCTTCCAGTTATTGTTTTTCTTTTCTTACTTGACACCAAAAAAGTAGGAGCCAAACACCCCCTAATGATTTCTTGCAAGATGAGAAGATTGAAGCAAGTATAATAGGGGAATCAGAGAGCAAATGCTAACCTCATCAAAATGAGTCCACACATGGTAAAAGAAGAACATAAACAGGAAAATCCTAGCAACCTGCCACAAAGTAGATTAATAAGTAACCACAGAAAATGCATAGAGGAATAAAATTACTTTGCATATCAAACATAGTAATTAGTAAACCCTTTCCTTATATCTATTGTATTACATAAAATGACCTAAGTTTCCTCCATCTGTTGTTAAAGAAACAAGAGTTGAAGTCAAGGGTATATTGGACATTACCAGCCAGCCAAGGAACAATGCAATGCCATTCACAATATAAAGCTTGGAGCTCTTAAGGCCAGCAACATCCAAGTACCTATATACATGTAACTAATGCAATTAGTAACATTGACAGAGAATGCAAAATTTTAAATGGATTTCTGAATAACAGATTTACCATCTCAGGTTTATAGATGGAGTGGTGCTCTCAGAAAAAAGAACCATTAGTATGTAGATTTGAACTTGCCCAGTTACCATAGATATTAAAATTGAAAGCATGGATAGCCCATGGTGTACAACCTAAATGTAAATCAATCAAGATGGTTAACCATTTAAGACAAGATTAAGCCTCTAATCTGGTTTCAAAGAATGAAAAATTAGTCCATTCATATAAAATCCGTCACCGGATTAACTAGCATTTTGCAGGATTCTATCTTTCAAGATTCAACTTACATATTCCAGACCCCCTAAAGCTGGAAAATACCAGAGAATCATCACCAGATCTGTTAGAAAGTAGCCAATAGAAATCTGTACAAGAAACAAAAAGAACAAGTAAGCCAACTGTCAAAAATATCAATAAATTTGCTAAAGATATTGATATGAGACCAAGAATCAAATTTTGCTTATACCCCCAATACTGTATTTGTAAGAGTTGATGACCTATTAACAATTAGGTCTTCATGTGAACCATCCTTGAAAATATCTGATATGATAAGGAAGTAAAAAGAAGCAAATGATACAAAAAGAGCATGGAATGTAGAGATTCCCCTGCATCAAAATAAATAAATAAACTGTCAAATGTCAAAATTTATGTAAAAAATTATGAGGAAGGAATTTTCACCTGTTATTCCATTCAATTTTCTGTGCAGTGCTTAATTTGCCATATGCCTTATTGAACAACAGAAAACTCAAAACGGCAGTTGATCTATACACCTTCAAGATGTAATAATAGAAAGAATCATGCTTCAAAAATTGCTTACAATAATTTCTTTAAAAAAAAAAAGTCAGGACCATGCTTCAGTATTTTCTGTTTTCAGAATTTCTCTCGGTGTACTTACAAGAAGACATAAGCTGATCCCGGCGAAAACAGAAGCCACACAGATGATTTCTTGGCTTGGAGTAGCAACATAATGATGATAAGAGGAGACAGGACCAAAATAAGATGTGAATTCCATTAAGCTCTTCACCCCTTGTTGGAAATTAGCTCATGACTGCATCAAAGACATAACAAGAAGCACATGATGAAAGCTAGAAAATAGAAAAAAAAAAATCCTTCTTTTCAATAATGCAAGTGAACTTTCCTTTTTCAAGAATTACATAGAAAAAGTCCAATTGATTCTTCCATATTCTTCCTTAGTAAAGAAGCTAGCAATTCTTTTGTTTCTTTATTCATATTCACACGTGTAGTGTGAATTTGACCACCATGGTTAGCACTAATAACGTTTATGGCAACCCATAAACCATGACCCAGATAACCAAATTTCTTGCAAATTAAATATATTTTGATAAAATAGTAGTGTAATCTGAACATAGCCATCACCAATTTTTTTTGCAAATAAATGATATCATAGTTCAGAATAAGATAATAACTAAAAAAATATAAAATAAAATAAAAAAAACCATGAAAAGGATTAGAAAATGGCCAAAACATGAAAAGGGAAAAAAGGGGCACCTTCACATGTAAAGAGAGAATAAGTCATACAAAAAAAAATGTGAGAATTGATTATTTTTCCATACCAAGAAGCAACTCTTTGTTCTTCGAACTAAGAAAGAGAAACTGCAGAGAGGAGGAGGAGGAGGAGAAAACATGTTGAGGAGAGAAAGCAAGAAGCAAAATCTCAGATTCTTGTGTGTAGTTTACTAACCTGTTCTGCAAGTCACTATCTACTTTTTTCAAATGATAATAATTGATAATATAATTATCACAAAATTGCTTAGGAGTATAGTATTGTGTTACTTGTACTGCTTCTAGAACTATTTATATTGACTTTATTGCTACCGTAAAACTCGTATGTATAAAGTTGATATACTTAATTACTTATGTCCAAATTTGGCATCTATACTATAGTCCATACCCACCTAAACTCTACTTTTTAGGTTACTCTTAATTAATTTTCATCCTCGTACTTTAAAGAGCTAATAATATATCATAATCATAATTGTAATAACATTGATTCGCTCTATTTATCAATGTAAAAAGTTTTACATAATCATCCAATCAGATTCATGCATTTATATAAATTTAAAATAATGTGTTTGAAAATTAATTACTTTTGATAATGTGAACATGTGATAATATCTAATTAGATATATATGTAAAAAAATTTTATAATAACGGTACATGAAAATTAAATTTATAAAAATAACTCTAAAACTTATAGCCACCATTTTATCTAATTTTGATTAATGAAATTATTTAGAATTTCCTGATAAAACTTGAGTGTATATAGAAGATGAGTTGTATAATATTCTTGACTTATACATTAGAAAATTAAATTAAAGTAAAATAATTAGCCTTTTCTTTAATTTCGTATCGTCCTGACTCCCTTATCGTATGAAAAACCTTGATTTTCATCATTGTAATAGTATTCAATGCGCATATATTTTGATAGTGTATAAAAACCTTTTTTATTTTTACATCAACCAATAAAAATCTGTTTAAGTGCTAGAAGAAAAAAAAATTGTACTGATCATTTTGCAATCCTTAATTATTATTTAAAAAAACTGACAGAAGAAAAAGGAAAAAAATCTAGACTAGTTAAACAAGTTTCAGAAGAGAACAGAAATTCATACTGCATTCATATGCAGTAGTCATTATTAACATGAAAATTCAAGTTATGTCCATACAAACTGAAGGGAAGTTCAAGATTCAAGAACCAAAGAGAGATAGCTCTCTATAGCCTAAGACATATCTACAAGCACTCAAGCAAGCTTATTACATAATCCAACTCAAGCTTGAATGCCCTCAAACCATTTTCATCATCATCTTTATCATCTAATACCCTCCTTGTATATAAGCATTTAAGCGATCAAGCTCTTGTCGATGCTCGCTCACCACGGCCCGAACCACGTCACCGATGGACACCATGCCCATCATCCCGCTATCATTAATGACAGGGATGTGTCTGATTCTGTTATCTGAAAAGAATTTAAATAAACATAAGATTAGAACATAACATAAGCTAGTAGCTTATGTTTGTTCATGTTAAGGACAAAGAAGCTCATAGTATACCTGTCATCAGTTGCATTGCTCGAAGAACTCTCGTATCGGGTGTGACCGTGATGAGTTTGTTCTGCATAAACCATAACGATTCTTAATATCATCAACGGTTAACTGAATGTTGAATAATACAAATTACTTCAACAAACAAATAACAGTTTATACCTCTTCAGTCATAATATCCCCAACCTTGGTGGACTTGGATGATCTTCCCTGAACAATGATCTTCCTCAGGTAATCTGGATGGCAACAAGATGATCATATAATCGAATCGATGCGCATAAATTATCCAGTGAAAAACAGACTTAGCATGCCAAACAATCCTGTTTTAATGTTTGGATTATACAAGAATATATTGAAACAAATTAACACAATTTCCCTTCACCAAATCAAAGCACATATATGGAGATCATGACAACTACCTTGTGAGATGTGTGATCAATTACACAATAGCTCAAATTTGCAAAACAAATGTCACAGTTGATCTTATTGTTATCTTACCAAAAGTCCAAAAGCCATTCTCTAAGGCAGCGTTTAAAAGAGAAACAGAGACTGAGAAATAGAAATAGAAATAGAGACAGAGAGTGAGAGGCTGAATTAAGTTTGTTCTTGTGCTAGTATTGAAAACTTTCATGTTGAGTGAGGGTATTTGATTTGAGTAAAAAAGGTTATTAAAGTTTCAATGTCAGTCCCCAGAAATTTCAGTCCCCTCAATTTCCATTGTCAGCTAAACACAATACTGAATCCTAGTCTCAGTTCCTGCTACCAAATGTAGCCTAAGAGATAAAGTAGAGAATAAGAAAGCAATCTTTTTCCCTATTTGCTTCTTTCTATAACTAAGAAACTTTAGATTCACTAGCCTGCTTTTTCCAGTGATTTTATGGCCTTATGAATGCAAGTGGACATGCCAGTTAAACTTCCTTTACACCGAAGGAGTCGCAATGGACAATCGATTATGACATGCCTTCATCTCTTACGTTCCTAATCCGATGCACGTCTAAAATTATAACTAAATTATTTATCCTTTTTCATTATGAATCATTCAGACACAGCAAAAAATAAAGGGATTTTTTTTTCTCCATCCCTAATAGGTACCTCTTTCTGTTATAATTCCTGCAATTGATTTCTGTTCACCAGGTTTCACCACAACCAAAGCTCCAACATTGTTCTGAGTCATCTGAATTTCAGCATAGTGAAATACATCAATTTTGTGTAAACATCTATGCATCTTTTGCAAGAAAAAATCATAGTATGCATACCGATTTAACAGCATCATAAACGGTGTCTTCTGTGGTGCACCAAAGCCAGGAGCCATCTGCACTTTTTCCTTTCCCTTTCAAGATATCTGCAACTGTGGTGCTC
>JASCZI010241676.1:143861-162658 GCA_036250425.1 Stylosanthes scabra
CGCGCCAGACTCGAACCGCGAAAAGGCAACTGGCTGCAATAGGGGACTCGCCATGCGAATTCTTTGCAGCACAGCATTCTTTACAACACTCCCTTGTGATAAGAACACTCGCAACCCTCCTTGCATTTTAAGAGTCTAGTATACAAATAACAACTCTTAGGATTCACAAGCTTACACTGTAATCAGCTTAAGCCTATAAAAGCACATAAGAATGGAACAAAAACAAAACTACATAGCAATAAGATCTACAAAGAACTACTATACACATTGTTATATCACAATGAAAAAAAGAACTTGATGGATGACAATACAAAATTTTTCAACCAAAGCCTATGGATAATACAACTTTTCCAAGTAATTCAGACTTCACACCACAATTAGTGTTATATCAGTTTAAGCTAAATTGTAGTACTGTATCAAATTCATACCAGTTTTCAGATTTAAGACTTAAAAAATCATGGGGTTGATAGCTATCAATAATTGAAATCAAGGAAAGCAACAGCACTTGACAAGACTGGGCCCTAGGTTACCAAACTCCAGTTAACTCACTAGAAAATTCTTATGAGTTTAGTCAATTTACAGATTTAAGTCCCCCGAATCAAGTATACGAGTCAAGATTAACGATTCAAGTTTCGCTAAGCTCTATGAATTTAGATGAACTCTCGAGTTTGACACGAAACTCGGAGTAAATGCATGTAGATACAGAAAGCAAAATATTCATTTAAAGTAAGAAAGAAAGCAGATCAAAACTCTATTATCCAATTGATAATCAACATACTCAAATGATATATATAACTTCAGTTGGAGGGAGAAGAAAGAAAGAGAAAAAACTAATCTCAAGCTTGAAAAAAGAAGTATGAAACGAACATAACAGAACAGAACAGAGAACACCAGTTCCAAATCAGAATCATCAGATGCAGAAAAAGCACAAAAGCAAATTAATGGAAAAGTTTTGCATCACATATTCACCTTCTCCTCTTCTAAACCATAGATTCAGTATGGCTTACACTAAAATAAAAAATTACATGAATAGCAATAAACTAGGAAACGAATCAAAGAAGAATATATTTCATTTCCACAACCTTGATTCTAAATCTGTATAGCTTAACTTAAGCAAGCTATGAAGTGTGAACTCAAACTCAACTTTATGATTACCCAGAACAATAGAACATCACATACAATAACATGGGAATTTTCACATCAAAAGCTACTCGGATCCTTCATCTGCCAAAATTGGTGCATATATTTATATATAAAAGAAAAATCATGGAAAATTTTGAGACATAAAGGCCTACCAGAGACAGAGAGTGATGAGAGTTCAGTTGAGAGAAAAATAGATAGCAATAGCAATTGAGTGAAGTTGAGTTGAGTTGTGACCCTTTTGATTTGGAGAGTTAGAAATAAAACTTGACTTAGTTTCTGGAATGAGAAATGTGACTGGTGGGGACCTCTACATATATAGTTTAAGGATTATGACATTATCCACTTCACCTTCCCTTGTTCATGATGTTGCAATTTGCAACTTGCTCAGTGATTCTGATAGCTTCATCTTATCTTATATTTTATTCTTGCCCTCCCTCAACTTTCATAAATAATAAATAAATAATTTAAGAAAATTCAAGGAATCTTTTTTTTTATTAAATATTAGGGTAATCCTATTTAAAAAAGTAATTTTGACCAATCAAGTGTAATCAAGTGATTTATTTTTATGCTAAATAAAATACTATTTTGGTGTCAAATAATATAAAAAATTATACCTAAATAAACTTTTATTTGACATCAAAATAATTTTTTATTTAGCATAAAAATAAATTATTTTGTTGCACTTAATTAGCCAACATTACTCTTTGTAAATTTTAATTCAAGGAATCTTTTAAGTGAGTTTGTAACTCTATTTTTTTTTCCCCTCAAAACAAGGGGCTAAGTGGCTAACGCGCAAGGAAAAAAACAAATAAACGAAATTATCACCAAATACGGTGCATTTATATGTCATTTGAAGGAGACACGATTTATTGGAATCCCAACTTCATTTATATTATCACGGTTTATTTATTCACGTTCTAATCATACTTTATTTGATTTCTAAGGTTCTTATAATGTGCTTTGTTATGAAATCACGGATATTAAACTTGCTCTATTTAAAAGAGTATGCAGCTAATTAAGTAGTTTGTTATAGAATGTTAATTAGCCATAGAATTTGTGCTATAGGAAGGTGTTTCGGTATATCTTAAAAAGTAAGGTATACCGTATTCTTTTACTTTTTAATCGTTAATTTTTATCATATATTAATTTTATAATTAAAATCAATCAAGATCAATGGCTAAAAAGTAATGGAATAAGATATACCTCACTTTTTAAAGTATACCGAAAAACTTTCCTATGCTATATCTACATATATTTTAAACAATCAAGTCCATCTAAATATTCTCAATTCATTCTCAAAAAAAATTACTCTTATGACAGTGACAAATCCAAAAAAATTATCATCGAGGACAAAAAATATATATAATATATAATAAAATTTACAAATAACCTAACATTATAAAATCTAAAGTATATTTTAAGAAAATATATAATAAAAAAATATTTAAATTAAAAAATATGTATAGACTTTTTACCAGTGAATTTTTAGGCGATAAAATTATAGATAGCAAATTTTTATGTCTTAAAATTCAAATTTTAGATATTGTCACTTGTCATTTAATTATTGGATCATAATTTATTAGTTTCTAGTCTTTTTCTTTTGTTATGAAATCACAGATAATTGCTTTTGATGATGTGGTAACATCTCATTAGATGTATGTGTAAAACTCTTTTATACTGACGGTGCATGGAAATTAAATTCATTTAGAGTTTAATTTTGTTGCACTGACGGTGTAAAGAGTTTTACATAGTCATCAAATCATGTCCATGTATTTATTTGACTTTAAAAATAATGGGCTTGAAAATTAATTGCTTTTAATGATGTGGTAACATCTCATTGGATGTATGTGTAAAACTCTTTTACACTGACGGTGCATGAAAATTAAATTCTAATATTTAAGCCACACCCTTTTTTTTATAGCACAATGCTATGGAACCAACGTTAAGAAGCCCTTAGGGAGCCAATAATTAGGTTATCATCCAAAATTTACATGAGTTATCTTCCGCAACTCATATATTTAACATTAAGTTATCATCCAAAATTTATATGAATTATCATCTGTAATATATATTGGCTCCATATGGATCAAAATTTATTGGTTCCCTAGTCTTTTTCTTTTTTATATTATTACTTTTTTTTTATTATTAGAGATAAATAATATTTGAAATTTTGAATTAGACTTTTACCTATACTAAGTTAAATATTAAATGTGTTTAATAATTTAATTATTAGTATAAAATAATTTCTCAAAATACAAAATACAATTATAAAATATATAATAACTTTAATATTAATTTATCTTTTAAAATATTGGAGGCCGAGACCTATTCTCGCCACCCTCTAGATCCATCCCTGCTTTCTGCATTCTTCTCCTCCCCCTCCCCCTCCCCCTCCCCCTCCTCCTACTTTGTTGCTGAATCGTCGCCGCCATCGCCAACTTTGTCATCGCCGTCTGATTTCTGTCGTTATCGCTGTCATTGTCGTCTTCTTCTTTATCTTACATTTTTCTTCTTTCTTCTCATTCTCCTCCTCCATTATCTCTTCATCTTCTCAGCTATGTTTTTCTTCTTCTTCCTTCTCCTTCGCTATTTTTTTTTTTACAAAAGTGAACTGATTTTATAAAAAAAAAAAAAACTAAATTTCTTTGAAAAATGAATCGGATTTCTTCTCTTCTTAATCATTATCATCTTCTTCAACAAACTGCATTTCATTGACAAAAGAAACAAGATTTTGTTGAAAAAACGAAGTATATTTCTTTGAAAAAGCGAATCATATTTCATTAAAAAAAACACATTTCTTCTCCTCCTCCTCTTCAAGAAAAAAAGTATATTTATAAAACCAGAGTCCGAATCGAATTTATATGAAGAACAAAACACATTTTATTGAAGAAACAAAGTACATTTCATTAAAAATGAAACATTTTCTTTTCTAATGATGATCTAATAATTATTATTATAATTATAGTAAACTAATTCAATTAAAATTTATACATAATTCAATTAAATTCAAATGATGAGAAATATTATTTTTATTATAATTTTATGTATTTATTTCATTATTACCGCTTAGGGTTTTAATATTTTCAATAAACACTTGTAATATATAATAATATAGTAGGAATAAAATAATTAATAAATTATTAAAATATAAAAATAATAGTTATTTTAATATAAAAAAAACATTAAAAATATTTATAATAGATAAGAACGTAATAAAATTTATAATTATTCAATTAAAAAGATGTCAACAATTAAACAAGTAACCCAACGGTTAAACTAATAACCTAGTAATCCAGTGCTTCAAACAGGTCAATTATCATTTTGATAACTATGAATGAAATTCTTATATGAGAATATGAGAATGAATTAATGGTTAAAATTGAGGAGTGCACTCTGGTGTTGAAAGAGAAACAATAAACACAAAATCACATGTTTAAATCCATAGAGCGACGTGTGTGTTACTGATGTTAAGATGGGAGGATGGCTACAATATTACAGTAGGAGAGGTCGGTCCTATGTTGGGCAAGTTACTCTAACATGGTATAATGATTGTGGAGATTTTTCAGTTCTCACGGTTGGAGATTTGTTGGATGTGTGGGCAAGGAAGCAAAATTGGGGAGGAGTTGGGCTTGAGTTAGTGTGATGGACTTTTATTTTTTTTTTTGCAGTGCTCATTAGGTATGGGAAATATACAATAATATTAGGCATGAAATTTGAATTTGTTCAAGTGTTATTAAAAAAAAAAAAAAAGGTGGATCAGGGTGGGGGAGTTGGAGTCTATTTACGGGTGTTTAACCATGGGCGATCTAGCGTGATGTGTTAGAGAAAGGGAAAGAACGAAGCTAATTGACGAGGTTTTTGATAATAAATTTCATGTATAAAAGGATGCCCTCATCAATACTTTTTCATATATTTGCTAGTGAATGACCATGTTTTCCATCTTTTGCTAGAAAGTGTTCATAAATAATTATATGTTAAATTAGCCTTTAAGATGCATATAAATTACTAAGTCTTCTCCCCCTTGGTGCAATGATATGTTTGCTAGTATATTTCAGATTTATAGGGATCGAGAAAAGCATGAGAAAGGCTAAGAAGAACATTGGAAGCAAAAATGGTTTAGAGAAAGCATGCAAAAGCGGAGATTTCACAAAGAAGGAAGAATGTGAAGTGGAGAAATGGAGCTATAGTCATCGGATTGGAGCAAACTTGGACTCTCTGGAAAGATTAACTCAATGTCTACAACTTTCACGTTGAATACTTCTTCCGGTTCTAAGCGATTCTATGATGAATTCGCATCCGAAGATCAGTGCGCAGAGAATCTCCTAATGCTGTCAATCCTGACCTTCTGTCACTAATTTGGTCATAACTTGAGCTACAGAGGTCCAAATGACTTGATTCCAATGCCATTGGAAAGCTAACATCTAGAGCTTCGCAACGATGTACAATAGTCCATATGAAAATCTACAGTGACCGGGCGGCCGCGCGCCACCCTTGCTTAATGACGAAGTTTACGTCGGAGGGCGCGGGCGCACGATGGACATGGCACGGTCGCACCATTGCGTGCTGTCCACTCCATTTGAAGGCTAAAAAGGGAATTTCAAGCTAAGTTGATGCCTATAAATAGAGAGATGCTACCACAACTCATTACCACCATTTTGAGGACTTTTTGGGGTGCTCATTTAGTCTAGAATAGTTTTAGAATAGCTTAGGGAGTTTTTGGGAGAATTTCCATTTCTCTCATTTACTCTTAGTTTATTTCTTTTTTGTTCATCATCTCCTAGGATCACCATCACCAACCAAACTTTTCTTTTACTACTTGTTTTGTGGATACTTATTCTTTTCAATTAATGCAGTTCTAGTTTCTTCTTCTATTTTGCTTTCATTTACTTATTGCAATTTCTAGTTTATGTTCATGCTCTTTTATGATTCACTTGCTATTAATTGTTGATTCTTTCCCTTAATCATCTTGCTAGTTTATTTTCCATATTTGCTATCATGTCTTTATTTCTTGCCCACCAAGTATTTGATGAAATGCTTGGTTTAGTTTTAGAGTAGTGTTTTTGTATTATGGTCATGGGTTGAGGTGTGGATGATCCTAGCCATTAATCCCTAAAGAAAAGATGTGTTAATCCTTGGGTTGATACCGTTCTATAGACGCCAGGCTTTCGCTAGAGAGAGTGAGTCCTTAATGAGGTGAACATGGAGGATTTATCCATGTTCCAAAGACCTAGGATCGTTGCTCTGGAATATGAGAAGCCTGGGACTTATGGTACGGTGTTGATCTACCCACTCGACCATTTGGTGGAGTATGGCTTCGCGGATTACATGCCAACATCTATACTTGGGATTAGTGGTGTTCATGGGGATACACGTGATACGTTGATCCATGGCCTAGCACCCTTGTTATCAGTTTCTCTCTAATTTCTCTTTTGCTCTCTTTTCTCACACACACACAATTGCAACCCCCATTTTCTTGACAACCAAAGTCGGCTCATGCGTTAACTCGTTGGGAGAACGACCCGAGTCCCGTACTCAGTATTTTTAACGTGGTTGCAAGCTCTTGTGACACTCTTTGTTGACAAGAACGTTCTTAGCTCGTATTCATAACTTGTTTGGGTTTCGCTACGACGATCTTTCTCTCTCGTTCTCACAAACGTAAGGGAATCCCGAACTAACCTTGTTTGTAACGCCTAGGACAGCTCTTATCACTAATGTAGTCAAAATTGCAGGGCGAAATGAAATTCTGAAGAAGAAAAAGAATAGGAAGATTTGATACTTGTTATGGTATGTATAGATGTTAATTTGATAAGTAATTAGGGCACAAATATATGTATTTTAATGAATAAAAGTGTAGCCATGTATGAAGAATGTGGACGGCAATGTTATATAATTTTTGTTAAGAAAGCATAGGTTTAAGATGGGATAGTGGATATGTATGGATGCATTTGAATATCGTCAGCTCTAGTAAACTAAATGTAATGTATATGCACTGATAATCTCAGTGTTAAATGCAGAATAAAAATAAATTGGCAGTGATCATGGAAGAGATGAATGTAACCCTAAGGTAACATTTGATTTTTAGTACTGGGACTGAGACAGGGAGACTGAGACTCAGTATTGTATTTGATGGACAGGAACTGGAACTAGAATTTCAGTCTCAGTCTCCAAAATTTCGTATTTTCAGTACCTCCGGATAGTGGGGACCGGAGGATTGGGGATTGAGACTAAAACTTTAATAACTTTTTCTCAAATACCACCACTCAATATTAAAGTTTTCAATATTAACATTTGTCATTTCTCCATCAACTTAATTTAATCCCTATCTCTCAGTCTCTATCTCATAGTAAATTTTAAACCAAACACAATAACAAATTTAATTAGTCTCAGTCTCTCAACCTCAGTCTTCTAGTCTTAGTCTTTCAATCTCGGTCTTTCTCTCAAACACAACCTAAAAGAAGTATAAAAGAGTGTGCTGAAAAAGATGCACCACCAAAAGGCTTTTTTTTTTTATATTGCCATCAATAGAACTTTTTTATTGAGTTAACATAACTTTCTTTTCTTGAATTCTCAAATGGACTTCCCACAACACAAAACTACATAAAACCCATTAGAGATTAACAATCTTAGGCCGAAATAAATAAATAACCCTTCCAAAAAACTAAAATCGCCACCCCTCCCCTAAACAAAAAATATCAATCCAAAAGTCTAGAAAAAATACCACACCTAATCGGCCAACCCAAAAGTTCATCCTGTAAAATATTAGAAGAAAGGATAGTACCAACACAACCCATTTTCCAAGCACGAATCATACGGCCAAACTCAAAATATCATAGGTAGTAATATAACACGCATTACAATTAACAGTAACTGACGCTTGAACTGGAGGTGTCTAAGACAGTTTAAGTGGGCAAGGACTCGAAAGAATTTGTAAAGAAAAAATTATGTAGAGTTCATTAAAAGAGGATCGAATCATTGTAATTAGGGTTGTGCACGACTCGGATGTGGCCTATTTTTCGATCCGATCTGCACATACTTTATCGGATCTGATACGATATCCGCATTTCTAACCTTCGTATTTGATTCGATCCGACTGCGGATATATCCATAGGTTGCGGATCAGATTGCAGATATATCCGCAGAATATGTTGAAATTGCAAAAAATATATGTTTGGGATTACAAAGGGCTATGAAGCCTGACTTTAAACTTGTTTTTCTAAATTCAAAATTGACATCAACAAATTGATAATTCTCACACTACAACATATAATATTCTATGACAATACAAGCATAAATTCAACAAATTAAATCCAAAGGCATAAAAGACTAACAACTCAGAATAGCATAAATTCAACAAATCAAAATAAGAATCTATTGATGCAGTAACACTTTTTGTTAGTGGACTAGGAACACTCCCCATCTCAAAGCCATTTTGTGGAGTTGATTCAGTCATTTCAAACTCCAGAAATCTCAACCCTATATTAAAATAAAAGTCCAAAGCCCAAATAAGAACAATCAGAAAAAATATTCACCAGAACAATAAGAACAATCATAAACCACAAAAGATTTTAGAGTTTTGTTTGAATAATAAGAACAATCATACATTAAAAAAATAGCAGAGTTTTGATTGAACAAGAATAATAAAAGACCAGAAAAAACATATCACCAAAAAAATTCACAAACTTTAATCATAAGAACAATAAAAACAATCAGAAACCAAAAAAGATAACAAAATGCCATCATATTAATGATAAATAAACCTGAAAGTGTGTATATAATCAGATTCAGAAAGTACAAATATAACAAAATAAATGAGTAATGATAAACAAAAGTGAAGAACAGAGGTGGCTTATAGGAAAGCGGCGATAAGGCGGGACACGGCGGCGGTGGGTAGTAGCAATGGAAGAACAGCACGACAAGCAGAGCGACGAGGAGAACGGCGAGCTGAAACCCTAGCCTTGAAGAAGAACGTCGACAAAAACCCTAGCCTCCACGAGAAACGACGGGATGAGGCAGCGACGAGCCTTGAAGACTGAAGAGAACAAATCGACAATTGTTGCTGGAGGAAGAGGACGGGAATGAAACCCCCTTGCAGAGGACTAACAACTTTAGAAAGAAAGGGCCGAAACCGGTTCACTAAGACTTTAGTAATGATGTTGTAAAGAACATTACACAAACTAATGGGCCGAAAGTCCTTAAAAGAAGAAGGAGTGTCAACCTTAGGAATGAGAGAAAGAGAGACGGATCCAAAGGATCCGCCAAGGCACATGACAATCTTCCGCCATGTTAATAAGATAATTCCTTAGCTCTAGGCGAACAGGCCCAATTGGGCTGCCATAAATAGCACTACACCACCAAGAATGCCTCCCAGAAGAAATCTCCACCGTTACAGACTGAGTAATAATGTTAATTATCCTGCAGTTCTGAAAAGAAACAGAGGCAAGAAACCAAATACCACCACTGTGCCCTTGGGTTTCAAAAATACCAACAGCATAATAACCCAAATTCATCCAAAAAGATCTAAGCCTCTCAAACCTAATATGAGTTTCAAGAACAATAACAAACGACAGGTGAAATTGGCGGACAAGATCCTTACAATGAACACGAGCCATCTTATTGGATGCTCCACGAATATTCTAAGCCAAGAACGATAAATCACAACTATCCATAGTAATAATAGCAAAAAGGTAACTCAAGGCTTGGAAGCCCAAATGATACCTCATTCGACATTGGGCCCCTTCTACAGGGGATAAGAATCTGCGCACTGTTGCAAAGGGACTTCCACCAGCCCACCAATCTGCCCATTAATAACCGAAGATGACTGAAAAGAACTTGTCCTGGCCCGCTTGCGTTCAGAAGCATTGATGGGTGATGAGCCGTGGTTGTTGGGTCCACGAGAAGAGGATGCCTCTTTCTGGGCCGTGGACATTGCAATCTCCTTAGAAGAAGGTTTTTAGACAAAGGCCGAATTTGATTTGGGCCTCACATTGTTGAACTTAACAACCTTGATCCCTTTAACTTGAGCTTTTCTCCCACCCTTCTTGTTTTTAACCTCAATCCAATCACCACTAGCAGATTCTGCATTAACTTCCATCATATTTGCATGCACGTTAGGCGGAGAAATCTCATTTTCATTAATATTCTTAATGGAGATATGATTCTTTCCAAATTCAAATGGGATTTGAATTTTAGATTCATGAGTGGCGTTATCCTTCTCCACCGCCGACGTAACTGAAGTGTCCACCGTACCCTTAGCAGCCGCCACAGTCGGTTCTCGTGATTTCGGATCCACCTTCGGAGAAAAACGCTTGGTGCAATCAGCAAAGGAATGCCCAAAGTAGTTACAATGATCACATATCAGATCCAAGTTCTCATATTCCACTTTGTATAGCCTACCATTAACTGAAATCTCTTCGACAACCGGTAGACTAAGATCGATATGAACACAGGCCCTCGCAAATTTCTCTCTCTCAGCCTCTTTAGTTGCTAAATCTATTTTCATTAGCAAACCAACTGTCACAGCAATCCTTTGCGTAGCCGGCTCATTATAGAATAGGATATTCAGTCCAACAATACGAATCCACACAGGTGTATTACCGAAGGACTCCTCACAAAGGCTGAAGGAGGTTATGCATGGTTTCACCGCCAAGTAATACCCTCCTAATTTCCAAGGACCAGCAAGCAAGATTTTATCTCGATCTTCTAGCAGATTACACTTGACCATGAAATATTCAAAGCCAACATCAAGGATTTCGTAACCTCCTTTCAAACGCCAGAGGCTTCTTAGACGATGAATCAAGGTCGTATAGCTGATATGTTTACCTAAGAGTTTTATGACAATGGCGTCATGATATGGCAAGCTAAAGCCTTCATTCTTTCATTAGAAAAGGTCACCGCCGGAGGGACAGAGTCACCCTGTTTTCCAGAGACAACAACCAAACTTTCACCAACAAGCGTCTCTGAAATCAAGAAGGGTTTAGGTTTAAAGGCTCTTACAACCTTATCTCGAAAAGAAACTTTGATCCCTTTAGAACCCTCCTCAACATCTGATGCAACCCTCCCCCCTCGCCGTCACTCTCCCCTTTTTTCGGCCGCCGACCAAGCCGAGATCCTCACTGTGTGTCCCTCTCTCCAAAGATCCCTCATCCCCACTCACACATTTCCCTCTCTCCATACTCATATTTGTATATGAACTTGAAGTCTTGAACAATTGAACTAGTGGTTTGGGTTGTTTAAGTGTTTAGTTTTGGTTTCGAAACTTGGGATGACATATATGCAGAATGGGAAGTGGCCACGTCAAACCCCTGATAGGGACACTCGATAAGACATAAGGAATTACATCAAAAAATTTTTTTTATAGCCATTAAATTTAAATAAATAATTATAATTAGAATATAAGGATAAAAAATATGTAATTAATATACTTAAAGTGTAAAAGAAAGAGTTATTAATATCATATAAAAAGTTATTAATATCGTTGAAATTAAAGAATGCGAGAGTAATTAATTTTAAAGGATATTTTAGAATTTTAAATATTTTTAATTATATTATTTAATAAATATTTTTTTTTGACCATTTAATAAATAATTTAACATGCGATATATTTCTCCTAAAATATTCGTAAATTTTAAAATAAAATAAAATTGAGAGTCAATTTTCAAATTTTTAATTAATTTTAAGAAAGGGAAATATACTTTAGAGAGAGGGGGGAAAAAAACATAACAAGACTAAAGAGTGAATGGTGAACCCAAGCAGGCCCATTTGCATGTTGGTTCTCTAGTTCAGGTGCGGAAAGGGTACTATAATAATGGTTGCAGATTGAAGTTTGAACACTCACCATCTACTTACTACTATCCAGTATCCACTGTCTACCACTCTACCCTGCTTTCATTAAAACACAGTGAGTCACACATGACACACACCCACACCCAAACGGCCTCACCACTCCCCAATAAAAATGGCGGGAAAATTTGGCGCCACTATTACACTCTCCCATCTCCCTCTATATAAACCCTTCCCTTCCTTTCCTTTTTCTTTGTCCTTTCAACCCTTCTCTCTTCCTAAACCCCACAACCATCATTTCTGTAACCGCCTTCTTCTCACAATGGCTCAACCAGACTCCCACGCCACCAACGGCTCCACCGTCGCCGAGATCCAAGAGCCATCCCCCAAGATCCAGAAGCTCCACCAAGACGGTGACGTTTCCGCCTCCCTCGCTTCTCTCCTCCGTGTTAAGAAGCTTTCCGCCAACGCCGTTATTCCCTCTAGGGCTTCCCCTCTTTCAGCCGGTTACGATCTCTCCAGGTACCTCTCTCTTTCTCAACTGAAGCACTTACTCTGTTATATAAACCAAAACCGAAACTGAAACTGAAGTTTCGTTTTGTTTTGTTTTTCTGTTAGCGCTGTGGAGACGAAGGTTCCGGCGAGAGGCAAGGTTCTGGTGGCTACTGACCTCAGCATTTCGATTCCTGAAGGCACCTATGCCCGCATTGGTAGCTAAATTACCGATTTCTTCATTTCTGTTAGGGTTTAGGGTTTTAAAATTGTTTTTGGTGCTGATTTAGGGTTTTGTTTTTTTGGGTTTCTATGCAGCTCCGCGATCGGGTCTTGCATTAAAGCATTCGATTGACGTTGGTGCGGGGGTGATTGACGCCGATTACAGGGGACCGGTTGGTGTGATACTGTTCAACCATTCAGATTCTGATTTTGAGGTGAAGGTTGGTGACAGGGTTGCACAGCTGATTTTGGAGAAGATTGTGACTCCTGATGTTGTTGAGGTTGAGGATTTGGATTCAACTGTTAGGGGTGAGGGCGGGTTTGGATCAACCGGTGTTTGAATTTGGGGATTAGGGTTTGGTGTTCTAATTTGAGGGTTTTAGGGTTAGTTGTTTATGACTATGTAGATGGAGAAAGCGCAAAGCACTTTTGGTAATTTTGTGGGACAGTTGGTGGGCATTGTAGAACTTTTCTCCCGGTTACTACTATTATTAGGGATGTAAACAAATGAAACTTTGGTTTTTTTATGAATCAAAGCTACTTACTAGTTATATATTTTGTTCATGTCTGTTCTAATTCTAATCTCTGGTTTTACTTATCCAAAGAATTTAAGAAACTACTCAACACTTTAGAAACATTACTGTTACATGCATTATTGAAAATGTGTCCTGGTTGAACTTTAGTATGGTTCTGTGATCTCTGTTTTATTGGGCTGAAATTATACTTTTTTTAAATATCATTTGATTTAGATTTATCTTAAAATTTTTTGCAGGGGTTTTATCTAACAAGTTATTGGAATTTGAATACTCTAATCAATTCCAAACCGGCTTTAGTTTAGTTTGGTTCAACTGGTCCTTTGAAATTAATTATATTATATAATTCATTCATATATCAAGCAAGAGTTGGATTAAATGAAAGTGTAGAAAAGACAATTGAGGTGTTTGGAAGTTGGAACTGTCTTTATCTCAAATGGTATAACATCAAGACAAAATTTACATGAGTAATTCTTGGGATGCATCTTGGGTGATTCCAAATAATGCAAGGGTGCACTCACTCGTGTTTGACCATGAACGTAACGGTGAGCATCAGAGAATGAGAAGCGATGTCTGGAATGCTATTTTATAAGAAAGAAAACAGATGAATCTAAGGCACAATTGTAATTTCACAATTGTAACTGTTAATCATATCTTCGACCGAAGCTTGTACCATCGTAGCACCTTTATAAACTCCAAGCCTTAACACTCACCACATAGAAGAAATTGGTTAGATGAACGAACAAAACTGTCTTCCACATAGAATGAGATACGTTTTAAAATTATTTTTTTTTTGGAAGAGATTTCCTCGCCAAGGAAGACGAGATCCGCCTTATAATATCTCGTCGTCTCTTATGACAAGATATGTAATATCAGTGTACTTTTGTATTTTCTCATACCCGCCTGCACAATTGGAAATATGGTATTTTTTATTTATTAAAATAAAAAGTTCCAATGGTGCCTGTTACAAAATAATCAAATGAGTCCCTCTTTTTCTTTTTTTTTTCTCTCTTTTATTTGTGATTTGTGATGAATACATCTTTATTTTATATATTATTTTAATCTGTACCTGAGTAATAGTCTAACACAATATCTAAGAAATTGTAACGTTACAATAAATTATAAATCAATAAGAGAACTAGTTTTATACTAGTAACTAGTAAAAATGTTTTTTTTTATTTATACAAATTAATAGCTATTAATTTACATATTTTAATTTAATGACTCTTAATTGGTATAAGTTAAAAAGTACTTATACTAGTGTAAAATTATATATATTAAAATTATATATTAGGTGTTCTGGGCCGATAATCGGAGGAGAGGACGAGGTCATCCTTTCACGGTGGATGGACTTCTCTTCAGCCAGCAAAGTGGAATGGCAAGGGTGGTACCTGAAAAGGCACTTCGACGCTCAAATCAGTAGAGTACTTAAAAGTGAGCTTAAGTGAATAGGGGAGAAAAAGCATACCTGACCTAGCAAAAGCTAGGTCTATTTATAAATAAGGTAATCTGGCTAGTGAATGCAGTTATCAGAATGGTGAGCTGTTAAAGCTGAAGTGCCGATATATCAGGAGATAGTTTTTCTCTGATATCTTTGACTTAGTCATGATGTGTTATCATGATAGGTATAACCGTCAGAATAGAAGCGGAAAACTCGGAGATGGTTGCTTGAGGCATCAGGGTGACCTAATTGCCGAGCTCTTGGTTGAGTCGGTCGAGTTCTTTCATTTTTAGGGAGCCGAGTTCTTATATTCTTAGGGAGCCGAGTTATAGTTCAGCTAGATATTAAGATACGGATCACAGTCCCCAAGCTTGACTTGAGGAGTTGTTTTTAATGAAGCAGGTTGAGCTTATATATATTTTTCCTAGCTATAACTCGGCTAGTTGATAGTAGAGAGGGGAGCCCCGAAGGTCAAATGTTTAATTAAAAACAATTTTTGGTAAAGCTATTTAAAAATTGATTAAAAATAGGAGAGAGATGTAAAAAAGTGGTTGAGGTAAAAGCAGTGCACAGTTATCTATATAGAAATGACTAGACATTATGAGGTAAAAGGATCAAAATATTGCGATCAAACGGTAAGGAAGTGTTTGGGAAAAATTGAATTAATCTTGGTCATTCCCATGTTTTGAGTATATATATATATGAATGGATAAAGAAACCTGAAATGCCACAAACGATTTGATAATTTGAAAAGGAGAGAGAGAATATCTCAAACGGAAAGATGGGTTCACAAGGTTAATCTCATTTTTTCATCTTCTTATCTTCTCTATTCCGTCTGTGTTTATGGGACTAGCTAGGGTTTCACTGGTTCAGTAGTATTGGTTGTTGTTTATTGTGTGTGGTTGTTTGATTTGTCATTGTTAGAAGATGGAGAAGGGAAAAGGGGACATGGTGGTAGTGGCTAGTGATCCATATTCATGGGTCAGTGATGCTATAAAAAAGCAATCATCTTTGTTTACTAGTGATGAAGCTGTGGAAATGCTTAATAAAGGGTCTTGGGTGAGGGAGGGAGAGAAGATAAAAGTGGAGTTCCTTCCCTGTTTTCCTAATGACAAGGTTTGTGAGAGGCGAGAGGATGTTGCATATTATTATGTATATGCTAGGGTAATGGCAGATTTGAAAATGAAGTTTCCGCTTACGAAATTTGAATGCCAAGTTTTGACTCAAATGAACCGTGCTCCATCACAGTTGCATCCGAACTCATGGGCCTTCCTTAGGGCTTTTGAAGTATTAATGGAGTTTCTTGAGTGTCGGCCTTCTTTGGGTCTATTCTTTTCTTTGTTTCAAGTAAAGGGTTGTTGGAAAGGTACTTATGTTAATCTGAATAGTTTCCTTGGTCATTCTGTGTTTGCATTGTATAGGACGTCCTATAAGAGTTTCCAAGATATGTTTGTCAAAGTGAGGTCTGTTTTGGAAGAGTTTCCATTTTATGTTAATAAGTATATGTGTCTTAGGTTTTCTTTGTATTGGTCTTCTGAACCAATCCAAATCTTAGATGTAGAGAATAAGACTGAGTTTGAGGACTTAGTATTGGAGTGTCTGACATCAACTGAAGTAATGGAGGAAGTGTTGTCATGTGCCGAGCTAATAAAATGGGAAGATGATAGTCAATCTGTGAGAGAGTATTTAGGTAATTTTTTTGTTGTTGAAGTAACTGCTTAGCTTAAATAATTGATGTGTGAGTGATTTCTATGTGTTATTTCTTTTTGTAGGTGAGAAAGCCCCCGGTTTGAACTCAACTTCCATGAAGGCATTTTTTAGATAATGTGCGTCATGGAAGGAGGTTTCTGTGTCCGAGGTGTGCAAAGATGTTGGTGGGGAAGGCGGCTATACTTCTAGTCGGGTTAGACATGTAAGTATAAAGAGAAGAAATGATGAGGGTGTGACAATTGGTGTTGATAAGATTGGTGAAGGTTGTGAGAAAGGAAAGGAAAAGAGAATGGCTATAGATGAGGTTGAAAAAGCTTTCAAGTCTCATCTCTCTTTACATGGTTATAAAGGGAGTGAGGACTTGAGCTCTCTTTGGACTGAAGAGTATCCATTTACAGCTTTGGCCGAGGACTACGGTTAGTCTCCAACATATGTTAAGTTGGTTATGGAAGCTGGTGCACTTGCAGTTAGCCGATTTATGCAGATAATTTTACTTAATTTAATGAATAATTGTGATTGTGTATTTGTGTTAGTGATTTATTATGTTGGTTTGTAGGTGATGGGCCCTCGAATGATGTCTATGGGGAGGACTCAAGAGAAGATGCTGTTGAAAATTTTGGAGGAAAAGGCTGATGTCATTAAGATAGAGAGCTTGTTGAAAGAGAAAGAAGATGTTGTGTCTAGTTTGACTACTGCTATTGAGACAAAGGAGTACGAAACCAATGTGTTCAAAAAGCGTATGGAGAGCTTGGAGAAGCAAAGGAGTAATGAGAAAGAATTGTTTGTATCCAAAGTGGCTAAGCTTGAGGTTGATCTTAAGGAGAAGACTGAACAGGGATATGAAATGTATGTTCAAGGATTTGAACGAGCTGTTAGTCAAGTGCGAGTTATTGCGCCAGATGTGGATGTTAGCAAGATGGATGTTACCAAAGTTGTGGTGAATGGGGTCATGGTTGATGATGACATTGTAGGACTGATGAAACCCGTTTCGACGGTTTATTTTACTGCTTTAATTGATAAATTATCACCTTTTTATCGCTTAATTACTAGCAAAATAGGCTTGTTTGCGTTTAGTTGCTCCTTAGGGCTTATAATGTGAAAACATGCATTTTTGGCCATAATTCGCTATATATTCATTTACTTACTTAATTTCCATTCCATTCGATACCTTGATGTGTTTGTTCAAGTGTTTCAGGCCTAGATAGGTTAGAATTGGATTGGAAGTGGCCAAGAATTGCAAAAGGAACAAGAATGAAACGATGTGAAATGGAGCTATTGTCATTGGATTGGAGCAAATTTGGACTCTTTGGAAAGAGAAATTCAATACCTACAACTCTCATGATGAATACTTTGTCTGGTTCTAAGTGATTCTATGAGAAATTCGCATCCAAAGATCAGTGCACAGAAATTTCCTAATATTGTCAATCCTGACCTCTTGTCACTAATTTGGGCATAACATGAGCTACAAAGGTCCAAATGACTTGGTTCCAACGCCATTGGAAAGCTAACATCCAGAGTTTCGCAACGATATATAATAGTCCTATATGCGTATGCATATGGACTCGATACATACGCATCCAAATCAGGAGTGGCGCGCACGGCACGTTTCGTCGCCTATGCGTACGCATCTGAGCGTGGACAGCAAGCAAAATAAAGGCCAAAAAGGGAATTTCAAGCCAAATGGAGGACTATAAATAGAGGGCATGCTACCCCATTCTCTACACACCTTCTTGAGCCCCTTTTTGGGGGTTCCAAAGCCTTGAGAGTTTTTGGGGGAATTTATGTTCTCCCATGTTCTCTCTTAGTTGAATAATTTTAGTTCTTAGGATTTCCGTTTTCTTGTAGCCACACTAGCCAAACATTTTATTGCTTTTCTTTACTGTTATTCTGTCAAACTTTTGTTTCAATCAATTTACCTTATTGTTATTCTGTCCGTTTAATTTCTTGCAAAATCGCATTTTTACATATTGTTATGCTGCCTGTTTATTTTCCCGCTTTTATAATTCCCGTTAGTAGCGAGTAGAGTCCTATAGTGTCTCGGCTATGAGGTGAAATGTGCAAATGACCGGAGCTGCAAGTCCCCATAAAGATCACGTTAGAGGAACGGGTCAATCCCGTAAAGCTATACGCCCTACACCCCTGCTAGCGTAGTGGCAGTTCCTTGACCGTACGAGGTTCGCCACGGCTGCATGGCACAAGTGCTTGGGAACCTGGTGACAGCAGGTCTGACCCGGTGACAGCGGGGATCCTATAGAGTTTGTCAGCCCTGGGCATAGATCAGAGGCTCCGTATTTCGCTCACGCGCAAGAGGTCCTGGTGATAGCAGGATTGTACCGGTGACAACGGGTTACTCTTGGGAGCTGGGGGCTGAGACACAAACTCCAAGCAACACCTGCTCCAAATGTGAGTTGAACCCGGAACTGTGGGTTCGTTGCCACACAGCTAGTTAGTTTCGGATATAGCAGAGGTTCCTCTTA
>JASCZI010241676.1:180076-198938 GCA_036250425.1 Stylosanthes scabra
TATTGCATCTTCATCATTCTTCATTATATATGACATATATATCGCTATATATGTATTACTATACTACATTTTTTTTTGTTTCATTTTTTTTTAAATGGTCTCGGATTGAGATTATTATTTTATTTTATTTAACTTTTCAGATGGGGATATTTCTGTACTCTTGATTCTGTATTTCATGCCCACATTATTTTTTGGTGATCATGCACAGATATTATATAGCTTATATTATATTGTTATATCTTATATATACTATTTTTTTTGTTAACATGCTAACCTGTATATATTTGTTTGTCGTGATGGTATATGTATACACTAAAATTAATTATTAGAATATAAATTAAAATACTTATTAAATATAAATTAAACAATATATAAATTATAGCTGATTATATATACTATTTCTAATATACATAGTACAAGATATTGTCACTTTTTTTTAATGGAAAATGATACAAATTAAAGTGTGTTAGCAAAATGTTTAATTACTGGACGCCAGTGAAGAAAGAATGTATATATAAGAATTATTTATTGTTGGTCAATGAATTGATACCTATAAAAAGTGAGATTCTAATTCTTAATATTCGCTTAAGCACGCATGAGTTAATCATTAAATCAACCCAAATTAATTATTAAGAGAGTAATATTATAAAATACCTCTATATGACACTAATTAAATATATAATAATAATTTTTTTATGAATAAATCTAGGTATACACACATTTATGCATCAATCCTTATGTTTTTATGTTTAATAAATTCACGCGTCAAATATAAAAGTAATGAAGTATAATATAGAAATTTTGAATACAGAAAAAGTGAAGTCTAACACAGAAAATTTGAATAAAAAAAACAATAATTATAGCATTATCCTTTTTTAATATCTCTTTTTTTGTTTTTTAACTGAGGTAGTATTTGATTCATGTGCTCTGCAAATTTAAGAGTTAAAATAACCGAATTTTTCCCCAGCAAGAAACTTTTTTTGGTTTTTTACGGTTTTTTTAATTCGACAGGTCAATAATTAATTTGTCGTGTATCAGAACTCCATTTAGGGAGGTATATAGCGGAATTCGGACCCCCATATTTACTTAAGTGAGTTAATGAGCTAACCACTAATTCAACCCAACTTATTTACATGCAAGACATCTAAATAAGTAAACTTATGCATTTGTTAGGACTTTCAGTTTTAAATCTCATTCATGCTATTTGCCTATGTCTAGGTATAGCCACAGCACCTTCCAGTTGATTACTCCAACCCAAAATAATTAATTGGAACAACTAATTTTCCTGTCATAGGTTTTTAAATGTAGTAGTAGTCTTTAATTCGAAAAACCGAGATTTAAAAAAGTATTAAATATCTAGAATCTAGAATATGTATAATATCATCTTACTGATTATGAAACATTTATATCCCATAAACTTATTAAAGAAAAAGTGAATGTTATGGTCCTCCTGTAATAGTAAGTAATTTATTTATTTTTTCTTAAGTGTGCATTGTTCATTTATTTGTGATCGATGAGGTGAGGCTTGAAATAAGATATGTTTAGAATTTAAGAAAAATAAAATTATTTTAAAAAAAAAAAGTTAGCTGGAGCTAAATGCAGATATTGTATAGACACTAAAAAAATGCAAATATTGTATACGGACCAATCACAAATGCACACCTAAGCAAATGTAAATTACTTATCATTTCATTTCACAGGAGGATCATAGCATTCACATAAAAAAAAATGCAACTATGAAAAATATAAGTAATTATCAAAATTATCAAATTATAACTATGAAATATTGAAATTTGTCCACTCTACTAAGAAATATCCTTAGGAAAATGAACTACTAAATTTTTGGATAACTATCAGTCTATCACCACAAAAAAAAAAAGGAAAAGGAAAAAACAGCTATTATAAAATAAGGGTCCAAAATAAATACAGTTAGCGTGTTGTATCTTTGTATACTCATCTCAAAATAATCTTGAGCTTACTTCGGCTTGAGTGCTAATGTTCATTTTTTGATTTTTTTATTAATAAATAAAATAAATATGAAAAATACAAAAATGGGCTTACGTACATCATATTTTCCCATTATTTTTACTTCCGAGTAACATGTAAGAACTACTTCAACATATCAAAGCAATTATGTAATTGAAGTTAAAAATAGAATTTATGCCTAAATTTATAAAGAGCTCATCCTAAATATTGGTCTAACTATCCTTTTAAAAATATGATTAAACTGGAATTAAAGATGTAGAAAAGAAAAAAAAAGATTAAATTTATTTTAATAATCGATTATATTATTCGGATAATCATCAGTTCTAACATAGATAATCCTGTGAGAATTAACCTTTGATATTTCACAGGCATAAATGCTAGTAATAAATAAATAAATGAGGAACAGATGCATTAGGAGAACATATTCTCATTCACTGTTAGGCATTTTAAAGAGAAAAACAAACTTACTGGAAATAGTGAATTTGAATTAAGAATCTCCACTGAATATCCGTCCTAATAACTGTAGACTGTAGTACTATTTTGACTCCAATAATCCAATAATAACTCTCGAGTGAATAAATAAATAAAACTAGTACATCCAAAAATCAATATACATGGACATATATGTTTAAATACATTGATTTTTTTTATTTTTTATTTTTTTTATCATCCCAATTTTTATCAATTTAAGAGGTTATTGCACGAAGATGTAATTCTCGATAGAAAAATAAAAAATATACCCTAAAAAAAGTGCTTAACAATGAGATGTGTCCAACTTCTTCATTATCAAACAAAACAAATGTACGAACTGCAATAATTTTACATATGCTCAACTGTCTATTTTATACACATTTTTAAGATTGCAATAATTCAAATTCTAATTCTGCTGGGATAAGACGTAGATAACAGAGGAATATGTTGAAACAAAACCGGTATATCTATGGAATAGTAGTGGAAAGTTCTCAGATTTAGGATTAACCTGAGAGTGTACTTTATCTCTCTTCTTTCCTCTGCAAAATGATAACTGTTCCTACTTACTGGTTTTCATCCACATCTGCCATATGCCTGGTAATTGATTAGAAATTATTTTCGTAACTTCAACACACTCTGCTCGAATATATATAAAGATTCATCAGTATTTACCAAGTCTTACTCGTAAAAAAAATGGCAAGAAGATGACCTTCAAGAAATAAGGATCCCGCGAAGTGAACCAGCTGTGCCTCGCTTTCTAGCCTGCGGTTGGAGCATGTACAAAGATGTTAAGACAGATACAACAAGCCAAGCTTAAAGACTGACCTCATTCATGAGGATAGTGTATCAGAGTCACCTTTTCATTATTAAAAAGGTCTTCAGCTACAGCTTCCATTTTTTTCCGCTGTTTTTCCTCCTTCACAGACTCTTGTACCTCGTCATTCCCAAAATCAGAGTCTCTGGGGTAGAAGAAAACAAGGAAATACAACACAAGTTATTACTAGGGGAAAAGAAATTAAATATGGCTAGCCAGATTTTATTAGAAATAATACAAAGAAATCAGATTTAATGTCATTCTTACTTGTATGGATATTTTGCAAATGGAACAAGATTTTCAAAACTATTACCAGATTGAGTTTGTCCCTGCAATTCCATTCCAAAGAAAACCAGAGAAGTTAGGCATGCGATTGATTAACTGTGACAATAGCCATGCCACACATGAAAATTTAACCAGTTGATTTGTGAGAAGCGAAAAAGTTATGTTCGAAAATTAGAGGACAGATAAATCACAAAACATGAACTAGACAGCCAAAATATGTTCAATTCTGCAAGGTCCAACTTTCGACATGATAAGCTAGCTATTATTATGCAAGAGTTAGCACCATAACCAACCTTTCTAAAACGTTTAAAATTTGGAACGCTGCTGTTTTGTGCAGTTCTCATGCTAGTTTCCCTGTTTACATCTCGAACAACTAAATCTTGGCTATAAATAATATCTGCATTTCCACTTCCATAATCACCCTCATCTTTCTTCACTCTTATACTACCACTACCATCTCTGAAACTCATAGCATGAATTTCCGATTTGACAGAAGGATCATCCAAGGGCGAATCTGCTTTTGCTTGTTTTATGTCATTTGATCTGGTAGAAACATCGTCTGAGGATGGTTCTATTTTCTCATGTTTTTTGTTATCCATACTGCCAGAATCATCATCCAACTCTTCAGTTTTAACATATTGTACGGCATCTCCCTCGGGGAGAGTCTCAGTTGCATGGGCTGATGTGGCTGTTTCAACTTCAGTATCTGAATCTGCTACCACTGTCTCGTCTGTGGAGCATGAAGATGAAACAAGTACTGCAGCAATACACATGGCTTGTTATAGTAACTCGGTAGAGTACAAACTTCATCGAGTAGATGGATCTAAGCAGCACTTACTGCATGGTGACTTCAGTATAGATGGATCTAGATGTCCACTTAAAGCAGCAAATATTAAATCCATCTCATTCACTCTGAGAAAGGAACTTAATTTATTGAAGCGATCAGACTTGCATGCTGGAACCCCTGGGATGACACAAACCAAACGATTATCATCTCCATAATCTGAAACCTACAAGGAAAAAATAAGAATCACCATCATGAAGTACATATCTTCCCTAGTAAAACTTTATAATTGGACAGAGAGCATGTCTAAACACAAGAATATTGCAAATCAGATTTGCAAGCTGAAACATTTTTCTTTTAGATAAAAAAGATCACTTATGAAGTTATAATCTTTTGCTATATGGTTGGGATTTGGGTTAAAGCAAGAATGAGAAAGAGGGAAGAAGGTAAACAGATGGTATTCATCAATAAACCATAATCAAACATTTTCTCACTACATGGGATTCTAAAGATTTTATTATTTATATTTTCCAAATGCTCATTTCAGCACATAGAATAGAATGTATATAAACATTTATGAAGTTAGAGGCATGTACATTATTCAACCTACTTATCTCACTTTGCTGATGATTCCACCTAGCAATTTGCAAAATTCAGATATAAAAAGAAAAAAAAAATGAAAGAAGCATACCTGACTATTTGAACAATAATATTCATAGGAAACGGTTTTTGCACCAGTCACATCCAATAAAGACTTGAGCTGATCCCCAAATTTATACTGTAAGGCATGGAAAAGACTTAAATAAGTAGGTTATAAAGAGAAGTTATGCCCAAAACTAGAAATATGTGTTTAACTTATAGGTTCAGAAAATTGTGTGTTTCTATTCCTGCACAGTACTTGTGAACTTGAAAAGGCAAAAACAAATCGAAAAAAAGAAGTATAGAAAATCTACCAGCATGTTCGTTTTTGAAAATGAAAATTTGTGTATATAAAATAATTTCTTAATCATTATGCTTAATTTGAGTTATTTGTGAGTATAAAGGGCTCTAGAAAATAAATACCATATGCACAGATTCTAACAAAAATGTGTATCCTTTCAAGCAATTTTCACGAGTTTTAGGGTCAGCAACTTTGATAGATATTCCTTCCACTGACACTGTTGGAATATACCTGCTTGAGAAGGACCAAAGGGATAGACAAGAAAAAGAAGAAAGAATCTTTAGTTAGCCTAAATGGTGTAAAAAGCAATAAATGGCAAGCTCCTTAAACCAAATCCAAAGTTAAAGCAACACTTACGAATAACAGCTAGGAATTTCAGAGCCAATATTCTTCTCTGCAAAATCCTATACAGGAAACAATGGTCAGAACAGAAACTTTCAACATTAGTGAAGCAACTTATCTTGTTCTACACTAAAATCCTTCAATTGAACCTCATATCCTGGTCTATGACTATATAGTAGATGGTATGTTATGGCTGTTGAGTTATGGTTAATCCAATTATCGAAAGGTCTAGGCAGCTGACAAACACAGAAGAATGAATGAATATTTAACACGTCCGAGACTCCTTGTGCATGATATGACTCTAAAAAAATAGAAAATAGATGCAATCATGAGACATCTATGTCAAAGGACAAGGGCCCATGAACTACATGAAAAATTACAATTAGGTTTGGAACTAGAAACATAGCAAATCATTCACTTTATTTGAGAAGGTAACAAGAATCCAGATGTATTATGCTACATTGTTATAAACTGCCAAAGATGTTTTGAACTGGGTATCCTATATGGCAATCATAAAGGCCACATCATTCAAAATGCAGCAGAAACTAATCAACATCAGCCATAAAAATATAATATCATGAGTATGCAAAGCAAGTAAGCAGCAGTGTTATAACATTTGGTAACAAGTATGATTGATCTGTTGGCTGCAACAGATTGATTTCATAATATAAAACTGACATGATTAATACACACTGAATGCTTCCATACCTCAAGCCACGTTTTGAGAACACAATATTTTTTGGCTACAACAGCATCAGCAATATCCTTATTCAATGGCATGAGTTGATCCACCAGAACGTGTGTGCAATCTTCACTCAAGGTACGAGCACTAACAGCACCTGAGACAAAGAAAATGCTTCATTAAGCAAAGGATTTTTAAAGTAATAACCATGGAGCAAGGTATGCTGACTGGCCAAGGACTTATCTATTACAATTTATCTAACAGAAATGTTTTTGCCAAGTCATTAAAGATATGCAAGCTCTACTCTGTTACCAGCATGCTTATTAGTTTCTCACCACGATTAATAATATTTGTTCAAGGCTTGAATCAACCAAAATTTAAACACTTGATAATATCGAAATTGCATCACTATAAAGCAAGTTAGTGACAACTTTTCAGAATCTATTATCTCTTTTCACACTATAAGTCCTGATTCTGGCAAGAAAATTATTAGTGATTTCTTCCTGACTAATATCTAGGAAATGAAAGATCATGTCCAAGTGGGTACAAATGTTGAAGTAATTTGAAAGCATGTGTACTCATTAAGTATGAATTATAAAAATTGAAGAACCTATATAAGGCTTTTCATCACTAACCAATTGATGAAATTTTCTCTTCAACAGATTGATCTACTTTGTCCAAGGAACAGATGAAAAACATAAGTGGGACATGGCAAAACCTGCCAGAGTAAATTTAAAAGTGTTAAGACTTAAAGAGCATGTATGTGAATTTGTTAAAGACAGTTAGATGTCATGAGATAGTATCAAGGTATACAAAAATAGATCTACAAAAGCATTGGAAGGATTTTCTAAAAACCAAAAGCAAATGGAACAAAAGGATTAGAAAACTTCATCGGTTAGATAGTTAACATACTTGTAGGTAGCACTACCAGTACCAAACGAGACAAGATCGCCATTGTCCAAAGCTGTTTCTTTATTCGGAAGGTCATGAACTTTATTCTTGAGTCCATTATTCTTGCTAATAAAGGTTCCATATTTGGAGCAATCTTTAATCTGTGCATTCGGTGACATATGAGAACGTTCATTTGGTAAAGAGTTTACCAGGTTCATCGCATTAACGATTATTTCTGCATGAACCCGAGAAACCCCTTTATCTTTAGTGATGATTACATCACAACCTGTAAGCAAATACCAACGAAGTTTTATTCGAGGAAGAAAAAAATGATGAATTCCAAAGTTGAAGTTTTGGAATTGAACAAGAATCACATCGATCATCTACTCAAGACTGAGACCCTTATCATTAGAGATAATATTGTGTTAGACTGTTAGTTAGATGGTTAGAGATTAGTTACTAGTTAGCTACTCTAACATGCACCAATATCACTTGTATTACACTTCAACAACTCTCATTCTATCAAATCCACATTCTTCCGAAATTCTCTCAACTCTCTCTTCTCTATCTGATAGCCATGGATTTCAACATAATACCATAGCCTATACCTTGTTTGTTAGTTGGACAACTCAATTAATTTACAACAAAATACAAATTGAAAATTCAGCTCAACATTAAGTGTATCTCTACAATTTTCCCCCTATCTTCCATGCATCAAGCCTTAATAACTTACAACAAATTGTGCCAAAGAGATTAAGAAGTATTTGGTAATCATAAAAAAGATTACCTTTTCGACCAACTTTATAAGTTCCAGTTTTGAAAATGTAGTACTTATCTTCACCTGCAATAAGAATTAAATTAAGAAAGAACACTTGTTGGAGTCTTGGTATGAAATACCAAGAAACCCTAAATAATCGAGAAGGGGTAAATAGAGCAGCTAAAGGATAAGAAGCAAAGTAATATTTGGCAATCCGTTATCAAATGCACAGTGGTACGTCGGAAGAAAAAGAAGAAGAAGAGAGAAAGGTGTGAAGGAAAGAAAGTAGTACCAGAAAGTGGATCGATGGGGAATAGCCCCCACACCATAGTTCTTAGCTTCTTTAAAACTCTTCAGAAACAACTGAAACGCCCCTTCGTGAATCACTGTCGCCGGAAGTGGAATAATAGGAAGAACAATAAGATTTTTTTCAAAATGGCCTCTACATTTTTTTTTTTTCATTATATATATATATAAATAAAGAAAAGGTTGGAACCCGAAATATTTACTAAAAAAAATAGAACAAATGTAATTTAATTTATACCTCATTGATAATAGTTGTCGAACAAATTACTGAAATTAATCCCAAAATAAAGAACAAAATAAAATAGTCATGGTGAAAATTTTAAATAATCTTAAAATAGTTCCTAAAATACTTCAAAAATTTTATAATAGTGGTTTTTTATTTAAATAAAAAAATAAAATTTCATATTTACATATCTTAGTAGAATCAAATAATTTTACATTGAACAATCTTATAGAATTGATATTAGGGAGCAATTAGAAAGCGAATAAATCCAATTAGAAGTCATTATCTAAAACTGACTAAAATTATCATTCGTTATCATCCGAAAACATATTATAATTATCATCCATAACTCTAAACACTTACTAACACAATTATCATCCGAAACAGATTTAAATTATCATTAAAAAACAAAGTATAATTATCATTCAAGAAGAAGAAGAAGAAGAGGCGTTGATGACTGCGTAGTGACGACGTGAGTGGCTGAAAAAAAACGCCACGGTGACGGGTGGCGGGAGAAGGCGATGAAGAAGAAGAAGAGGCGGCGGTGACTGCGTGGGTGTCAGCGGCATAGGTGAAAGTGGGGGTGGGAGTCGTGGGACCGAGAGAAAAAAGAGGAGGCTAGGGTTTTTACTCCATTAGTTTATTAATCTTTGGGCTTTGAAGACTTTCTTTTTTACATATATCATTGGCGATGTAAAGCTATATCTGAGTGAGATATGTTCAAAATTAATGGCTAATTTACCGTATTATTACCGTTTTAAAAATTAACCAAAATTTCATCATTTTAAAACATATTATTTAGTCGCCATTTTTTTGCAACGATGGCAGCTAAGTTGGTTTTGGCCCGTGCTGACTAGTCGGTATGAAACTGGCTGGAGCCCCTACGCAAGAGGCGTCAATGCACCTATGGTATTTTTGTCCATAAACCCTAACATTTTTTATGAATATAATCAATATTAACTCACTGTGGAAAGCCCCAAAGTTGATGGCAAACAACAATTGAAGTGTATGCACTTCATATCAATATAGGGCTCCGTTTGATTAATATATATCATAAGACATAGAGATAGAGACATAGACACTAAAGATATAGACACAAAACTTTTATGTATATGTATTGTGTTTGGCAAAACTAATAATCAAAATATACACATATTTAAAAGACACAACTACCCCTAATTCAACCACCTTCGAGAGCAACCACCACCACCACACATCTGCAGACTTCAACGCTGCCATTATTTCTCCCAAATCACCATTCTCAATTAATTGTATTATCAACCACTTTATTCAAACAAATTTAATTAAAACAATTGAATATTTAACAAATATTAATCAATTATCAAATACATAAAAAACTAAATACACAATTTTAATTGAAAAAAACTGAGAAGCAGAGAAAGAAGAAAAGGTGAGAAGAAAACGACAACCATTCTTGTAGAGAGGGTAGTGAAGATGGGATAACAAGAGAAGGCCTAGATCCAAACACACTCAACGGTGACATGCTAGAACGACACAGACGAACCCGTGAAAACGAAGACAAAGGCGAACCAACAAGAATGAACCAGCGAAGATGAAGTGTGACGAACTTCGCAAGGAGTGACGAATCGGCGATGCAATAACAAGGAGATGAAGGGGTCAGAATCAACACAGAAAATAGAAGGGGAAGAGAAGGGTGGGGGAGAAGAAAAGGGTGAGATCTCAGATCTGTGAAAGAGTAATGAGGGCAAAATTGAAAATAAAAAATTAGAATGGAGATAAAATTGCAAAACTAATATGTGCCTCAGTTCTTAGTTTTGTGTCTCAACTTATTGAAGGGACACTAAATTCATGTAAGTTGTGTCAATTCGTGTACTACCATGTCTTTAAAAAATTTGTGTATTGGGTGTAGACACCCACAAACCAAACGGAGCCCAGTACACTGTTTTCGATTACACATACACATAGTAATATAGGAAGATTTTCTGGTATGTATATGCTTCCCTGTCTGCACACCGTAGAGCCGCCATCGCTCAACCTTAGGCAGCGGTGGCCCTCCTCCTTTACCCACCCTCAAGGTTCTTCCTTTCTTTCTTTCTCTCTTCCTTTTCCCTTCCTTTCTTTTTCTCTTCTCATCTTACCTCCATTTTCTTCTTCTGACTATATCAACCCCCCTTCTTTCACTTTTCTAGACCATCCTTGTTTTTTCTTTTCTCTTTCTCTGTTGTTTCTTCTTCTTCTTCTTGGTTTTCTTTTTTTTTTTTTCCTGCTTTCCTTTTGTCTTCTTAGCTAGGTTTAAGTTCAAATCTGGACTTTAAAATAACCCTCTGGTATGGTGTTTTTCTCCCTTTTGGGTAGTGCTTTTGTTTCTCTTTATGGTTGCTGTTCGTATGAGGATGAAGGTTCAGATCTCAGATCTGATAAGAAAACATTATAGGGACATGATTTTATTCAGAACTTCAGATTTAGAAATTTGTCATTTTTATATGGAGTAGAAGACATTGTATCCTAATGGGTTGCAGCACGTATGTGTTAATCAAAAAACAAAAGGGACTCAGATATATCTCAGTTTCTACCAGTTAAGGTTACGCATCCTCCCAGATCATAGTTCAACACTTAGGATATTTATTTTCCTCTTTTCGATGTAAAATTGTGAATTTCTGCATTTGTAAGTGTCGTTCGGCTTCCTTTGAAAGATAATTATGTTTACTCTTCAAAAAAAAATTATTTAATATGTAAATGTATGTTGAAAAGTTCCAACATTTTTTTAAAGGGACAAAAATACCAAGGTCTGAGATTATATATAGGGCAAGTTACCCTAATAAACAAACCATTCCAATATTATCAATTTACACCATTCATAAATAAATGATCAAATTAAACGAATCTCATATTTATATAGAATCTGTGGCACCTTGTTTGGTTTTCTAGAATCTCCTGCAGGGTGCCACGGATTCTCCCCTAAGTTTATAAAATACACAGAATCTATGGTAGGGTGCCATGGATTCTGAACAAAGCACACCCTACCATGGATTCTCTTACAGATTTTGTTTAGGTGTTCGGATAACTTAGTAAAATTTGATGTAAATTTGATAAACTAGAGGAAAAAAAACACATAATACAAAAAGACCATTGATAAATGTTTATTAATTAAAAAATTTGACACTTAAATGTTGCATGAACATATAATATAATATGTAAAGTATTTATTAGTATTTGATCCATGATATGACAAATATATATTTTTCATGCCATTGATTATCTTATATCTATTTGTAAGGTCAAAAGGTAATACAAATTATTTAAGGATTTGTTTGGTAAAGCTTTTCGGAGGGGTGCTTGTGCTTGTAGCTTTTAAAAGATAGGGGTTCTTTTGAAAACATCTAAGGAGTAACTTTTCAAAGATGGCTTGTGCTTATCAAAATTAAAAAGTCTAATATAACCCTATTTAATAATAAATATTCGCATTTATTATTACATTTATATCTATTATAGTCATTTTAAATTTTAAAGTCATTTTACCAAACACAATTGTTGTTGCTTGTGCTTATTAAAAGATCAATTTTATTTGATTTTACCAAACATACGTGCTATGACTTTTAAAAATCTATCTTTTAAAAGGCAACTTTTATAAGCTACTTTTTGAAAAGTAAAAGTTTTATCAAACCCACCCTAAATATAAAAGTTTTTTTATATAAATGTGCTAAATATTTTATATAAAATTAATCTTTCCTCCCATGCAATCTTGTAAGGTGATTGTATTATTTTGCGAATTTATAAGTAAAATTGGAATTATGAAATCTTTTGTTCAATTTTAGAAACCATTATGTTAATTTTATACAAAATATTTATTATATTTATAGAAAAAATTTTTTTTTAAAATAATTTGTAATACTTTTTTACTTAACCAATAGATATACAATGATCAATGATATGATAAATTATATATTTTTTTTTGTTATACCTACTACTATTTTTATCTTTATAATATACATGAATCAACTACTAAAATAAATACAATACATATTATAGTTCATGTAATATTTAAGTTTCATAGTCACAAAAAAAATATTTTTAAGTATCATGTTTGTATATAAAATATTACACCATTATAAGAATTTATTAGTTTAATAAAACAAATATAATATGTAATATATTTATTGGATATAGTTGCTACATATATGATATAAGAAAAAAATTAGTAAGACTAATATTACGAACCAACATTAGGAAGCCAATTAGGGAACCAATGAATAAATGAGCATCCAAAATTGAAAAGATTATCATTCATGTTGGCTCCAAAGTGAAGGTACCCTATATTTTTCCAATTAGTAATAGGTATATGAAAAATAAATTATTTATCATATCATGCAATATACCTAAGTTAGGTCAAGAGGTAACATAAATTTTTTTTTTAAAAAAAAAACCTTATCGTATCCAAAACAAAAAGAATTCGTGTATTTATTGGGTGATTGATATATGTATGATATAACAAGGATAAAATTAGTAATAAGTACGGTAAAAATAAATTATTTATTACCATGTCATAGAACATTATAATATACCTATTGGTTAGGTTAAAAGGTTACATAAATTTTCTTTAAAAAAAACATTTTTATATATATTTTGCTATAAAACAAACAAAATCTGTGGTAGCGTGTTAGGATTTTAATTATCATCCAATTTGCAAAAAATTCGTGTAGCGTGTTAGGATTTCAATTATCATTTCATTAGCAAAGAATCCACGACACTCTAAACAATTTAAGCAGAATCCGTGGTAGAGTGACATGGATTCTTAGTGTTAATTTTGATACAAAAGATTTGTGGTAGGGTGCCACGGATTCCATAAAAACTTTCTTTTGGTGTAATGTGATAATTTATTTCCTTTTGATGTAAATTGATAATTTTGATAGCCATATGAATTATAGGGGTAACTTGCTCATATATATATGAATTAATCAATCTGTATCGTTGTATACATTCGTATACATCATTTGCAACACAGAAAAATATAAATACTAGCACAAATTTTTTTTTAATTTTTGGACTAATATTTACATTTTTTCATATTACTAAATAGTGTGTACAAATATGTACAATGATACATTTAATATTAGTGTATTATATATATATATATATATATATATATTATTTGAAATATAGCTGTGTATAGAACTGCTTGATAGCAAGAAACATTATTTTGTCAACATTGTTTCAAAATACAAACAATTATATGTATATATAGATGTGTGTTTAGAGTTACTTATAGAACTCCATGACCCATAAGCAAGAGAGGCAACACACAAATTTTATGGCAGTGAATCCAGATCCTTTAGCCAAGTCCATGAAATCTTGCTGGGTTCGTTCCTTTCCTCTTGGCATCTGAGTCATCATGACAACATCAAATCTAAATGCGTTCTTGGCAATAGCTGTAGGCTCAGGCACATTAGGAAGAATGGCGTCCACCACAATCACCTTTCCATCATTGGGAATCGCCTTGTGACAATTCTTTAAGATCTTCAAGCAGTCTTCATCATCCCAATCATGGAGTATTTGCTAAAAACAAAAAATAATATCCGACAAATTATTTTTATCTTAGAGATGGAATTTGATATCTCATCTTATCATATATATCATATATATACCTCACCTTTATTAAAATGGCATCTCCATTTGGAACACTTTCAAACATATCTCCCCCCACCTTCTCCACACCTGTAGCATTGGAAGAATTCTGAACAATTTAATAAAAAAATATTGATAATTAACAAAAAAAGTAAAGTATAAAATTATAAGTTAAATTTATACTTTTTTTTTCAAATAAAATATTCGAAACCTAAAAAAATAAAAATTCAATTTAAGTTATTAATTAATGTTGATTGAATTTTTATTGATTACTGATATTTTACAATTTTAATAAATTAATTTCTACACAAAAATCCTTTAGATATTAAAAAAGTTCACATAAATTGAACAATTGTACATTTGTAATGTAAGGTCTCCTTTTTCCCCTCTATTTACACCAAGAACGTACGAAGTTTTGAGTCACAGATAATTAAAAAAAATAATTAAAAGTTAGTTTTTTTATTAACATACCAGGGTAGGTAGGGACACGTTCTATGACATGTGGCAAATCAAAATTGATGCCATGGATATGAGGGTATTTGGAAGTGATTAATTTCATAGTTATTCCAACATTACAACCAACATCCACTAGTATATTGATGTGCTCAAAGCCTTGGTAGATGTCAAGAATCCTCTTCATTGTTACACTGGAGATATTGTGCATTGCTTTGCTGAAAACCTCGTTAAACCTAGCATCGATCTTTGTATAATCAAAGACTTGCATGCCATGAGCAATATTGAATGGTATACCTCCTTCCAGGATTGCTGTTTTCAATTCATTGCTGATTCAAACACAAACATAGTAGTGTTGGAAAGACGACAATAATTTAAAATAAGTAACGATAAGTAGCCATATTCCAAAATTATCATATTTATCATAACTACGAGCTAAACTCTTAATTTTTTGTTATAAATTATATATAAATTATAATTTAGCCGCCCTCCCAAAATTTTAATAACCTTTTTTTATGTAAAATTAATTTTTAGCTTCTATCTAATATTAATTCTAGCTTCGCCCATGTCTATAACTTCATGTAAATAACATCTGTAACTATATATTTATAACATATAATATTATGCATTTAATTTAATAAAATTTTATAAACGAAAACAAATGATAAAATAAAAAGGTTATCACTACTTATAACTAAAAATCTATCACTATCAAATTTTTTCCTTAGAGATATTTTCCAGAAGAAAGCAACAAGGGAACTAGTAGCGGGATATTTGTCCCATGCATGTCATGGCATAGACAAAATGCCTTAGAATAGAATGAATTCATTTCTCGGTGATCATCATAATTCTAAACAACAACTACGAACTCAGAAATAAGACCCAAAAGAATGGGGAGGCCAAATAATGCTTTGGAATCACTGTCAACTCCTAGGGATTCTCTGCCCATCTCTTCCTCGCTATCTAGCTTCAGTAAGGTAGTTAAGATTGATAGTTGAAAAAGAAGAAAGTTAGAAGTTTCTTTTAGTGCTTGTGGCCAATAGCCATTACTCACTTCACTCGCATATAAGATAAGCAATTTTTGCCTCTTCCCCATATCTCAAAGAAGCTCGAGGGAAAAATTAGGGACGATTGCTCTTTTAGTTTTCAAGGTTTTGGTTCAAAATCAAAATATCTATAATCTTTTTTTTTGTCAAAATGGTTTTTGAGATTTAGTTTGCGTTTAAAAGCCTCCTTTTGGACCATTTTAGCATTCTTTGACTTTTCTATGATTATGATGTATCTATTAATCTCATCAAGTTTAAGTTTATGATAATTTTAATATAATCTTGAACATAAAAAGTTACCATCATAATTAAATTAAAAATAAAACAATAGATAAGTAATTCATTCATTCAACGATGAAGGTTTGGTTCAAATAAAAGTGCATCAATACAAGAGGAAGAGAAACAAGAAAACAACGAAAGCTCAAAACTTTATCCCGTTGCAGAAAGCCTAACAATTCCTCAACAAAAAGACGAAACAGAACAAAAAACGACAACAATGCCTAAACCATTCACAGAAGAAGCTCCAACAGAAGAGGAGGAGCAAGTATAAAACATAGTCGTAGAAAATAGAAATGTTGCAGTCGTCGTCGATACAACCAAAAGTAACACCTGCGACGAATGAAGAAATTAAGCTGGACAACGAACTAGGGTTAGAGGAACGAGAAACTAGGTCAAACGGTGAGGAGGGAGTAGCAGAAATCGAAAGGAAAAAGGAAGAAACATTATCGGAATGTTTGCTTCTGATGATGTGTGAGCCGAAGCTTTCAATTGACGTATCGAAGGAGACGTGGATTTGCAACACCGATTTCATACGCTGGCTGTCAGAAAAAGTCTCGGCACTGGGATGAAGGTCCATGCGGCGGTGGAAGCAAGAAATAGCATGGAGAAGAAAGCGAACGGTACGGCTGGCCTGCCACTAGCGCAGCTGGGGAGGTCGTCGTGCTCATTCCCAGTGGCTAGGCCCTAGGGCCAAAATCCAACGGTGGCTATGAGCTGTTTGTGCTGACGCGTAAGTTGGAGTCGATGAGGACGACGACGAAGCTCGCAGCCAAATGCATGCTTCTCGAGGTGCTGGTAGTGGTCACGATGACAACAACTCCTCCTCCTCCTCTATTCTTCTTTCTTTTTGTATGTGTTACTGTGGGTGGGGATTGGGATTTGGGATTTGGGAGTAAGTATGCTATGGTTTGTGTTGATGAATTTGGGGATTCGGGATTATGTAATGAATATTAAGGGAAAAATCGTCTCTAACGTTAGTGATTAAAAAGTACTTATCTCAAAAAATTATTGTTACTCCCTAATTCCTTAAGCTCCCTTTCCTGCTCCCAAAAATAGGAAACCTAAGCAAATAAGCCACAAGCACTTCAATCAGCAAGGCCACTAATTCCATCTCCTATATGAACGTACATTCTAACTTATTAGACTTTAATGAATAAAAAAGTACTTATTTTAAAATATTTTAAAAATATTCTAGACAAAATATTATTTATCTTATCTATAAATATATAAATATTAAATTTAATATTATTGATTATTTCTACAATAATTAAGAAATACAAAATAGAATAACTTTGGATGAATTTAGACTAACTTTCTATTCTCTTACTTTTCTAGATAGATTTGTTATATTAAAGTTAGATTTAGGGTCGTAAAATGAGTCGGTTTGATTTGTATAGGTTCGACCCTATTTAATATCAGGACTAATTTATTTAGTCCGTTTAAGCTTAGTTTGTATATGGATTAAAATTTTTTAGTCCGATTCATTTATAGCCAATCAGATGGGTTAAATAGACTGGTTCGATTATTTATTTATTTAAAAAAATCTCCATTTTTAAACTAAAAAATTGGACAAATAAAAATACAATTTTTTAGCAAAAAATATTTGAAAAGACAAAGTTTTTTAGCGAGTAAATAGAAATTTCGAGCCGAATCAGAGAAAATATAAAAAATATGACTTTTTGAAAAGATTAAAAAAAAAAAAGACAGACCAGCCAATTTTGCTTGCAAGCTAGTCTGTTTAACCCGATATTTTTTTCCTGACATTAATTGGGTTCAGCCCGTTTTGTGCGAATTTTAAATAATTCGAATTCAAAGGCAAATAAATGCTCATTTAAATGAATAAATGGGCTTGTTTGACAAATTTAATCCATTTTGATGATTCTAGTTAAATTTTTAATGTATTACTTTCTGCGTTAGAAAAAAAGTAAGAGAAAATTTTGAAACTACTAGCTTTTGGTCACTTGATTAGATATTTACTTAATTAACTTAAACATCATTTTTACATCTAATTTTTTTAGATAAAACTATATCAATAATTCTACATTAACAAATGGTAGAAGACTATATATAGAAAAAAGGATGTACAAATAAATAAATTAATAAAAATAATGGAAAAATTTTCTTTATACTGACCAGCTTTGGTAGAAGACTTTATCCAGAGACAACAACACTGAGGGTCCCAAAGATACGCCATCAGCATCGGTCACAAAATATTTGGAACTAGGTGAGAGACTATACAGTCTCTGATGCAAGTTAACATTTTGTGGATCTTCGACAACAGAACAACACAGTAACGAGTGACTTGCGAGAAGCCTAAGAACACGATCCAACATAGTTGGTGCTTCAGGGTTGTTGGTTTCAATGTGATCCACAATGTCTTTTGCTGAGAGCTTTGCACCTTCACCTTCTTTTGCTATGATGTCAAATACACCAAGCTCTATTGTGGTCTTCAAAGCCATTGGAACCACATTTGACCATGCCATTTCAGCAAACACGAAGCTATCTTCTTCATCTTCGTGTTTTGCATCAATATATGATGCAAGAGACATATTTGAATTGGAATTAAGACGTTGGAAGGAAATTGGATCAAAGCAAAGAAGTTAAAGTATTTAGGATTTATTATTATGTTATAATATATATAAGCAGTCCTTCTAGTATGAATATGAATATCCATCACAAGCACTATATATAATACGGTTTCGCTATCCACACACCTTTTTAGTAAATATCAAATTGACACCGTATAAAATATGATGATTGAGGTATTAACTACCTTCTTCTTTTTGTGGTCCACTTATAATAATTATATTTTTATACGTTTTTAAAAGTGGTGTTTGATAAAAGAGCGTGTGAATAACATTTTCTATATAATATAAGATGAATGAAGACTAAGATATATGTCATGAATGTTTATAATCTCGGACCTAAAATGTTGTAATATATATATATATATATATATATATATATATATATATATATATATATATATATATATATAT
>JASCZI010241676.1:199087-250999 GCA_036250425.1 Stylosanthes scabra
CATTGACATGTTATATATATCGTATAAGAGTAATGCTAGGAACCAATATTAGGGGATCAATAGGGAGCCAATGGTGTAATTAGGAAAATAGTGGGTGGTAAAAGAAGAAAGAAAAAAGAAGGAAAAATGATATTGGCTCCCTATTATCTCCTAATATTAACTCCCAAGACTTTCTCATCGTATATTTATTATAAGGAAAATTTTAGGTAATTGATATTCTTTTAACCACCAAATCAGTCAATAAATCAGACGTAAAAAATGAATATCTAAAACGTTAAAAACAGAACGTGTTATACAACACAATCAATAACTTCTGAAAATCAAATACAAATATATTTTTTAAAAACAAAACATCTAAAACCTAAATAAACAGAAGATACAATTTAAGTTGTTCGCTTTCGCTGAATTTTTCTTACTTACCTAATATTACTCTTATTATTATTATAAAAATACATAAAATTAACTTTTAGGTAATCCAAATTAATAATCAACTAATAATTTAAAATAATTAGTTAACATTATTAAAAAAATTAATCATCTATCGCTACTCTTATCATTTATACCTATTTTATTAAATATTCTGTGTCTAATGAATCATATTTTTAGTATTTTTTATAAAATATAAAAAGGAATTATAGCTCAATAGTTAAAAAATTTATAAAAAGTTATGACTATTTGAATATAATAATTTCGGTTCTCCATCATCGTAATAAGTTTTTGAGAAAAAAAATTGAGAAAAAAATTTTAAATCAAATTACCACATAGCTTTTTACATATAAGTGCTGAATGCACTGTTCAATCAGTTTTAAGTTTTAACCATTCAATTGCAGAAATGATAATCTATATTCTATAATATTAACTCTAGAAAATTTTCACCTTAACAAGTTTTATATGTAAGACCAAAGGTAAATTAAACTAAATAAAAACTAATAAATGATGTATTATTTTTTAATCACAATCAAATTTTATGAAAAATAATTAATAGTCTGATTTAAATTTGAGAAGTTAAATTTACATTTATGAGGTACTTAATTAATTTGATAGTGTCACAAATTATTATTATTTGAGTAGATTTGTTTTGTTTTTAAATCTCAATATTGTTAGATTAAATTAATTGCGTAGTATTGTTACTTAATAACATACATTTTTTTCTCATACAAATAAAATTACTTAATAACATATATAGGGTTTTTCTCACATAAATATATATATTTTTTAATTTTGGAACAATTACCTAAAGCAAATTCCCCCACACCTACTTACATGATGAGTAGGATGAGTAGGATATGTACATCACTATTTATAGTTCAAATAAAGTTCAAACTGTATTATTGTTTCATTCTATAATTAGTTAGGTTTTGAGCATATTTTAAATGAGGTTGGATATATCCTACTTACATGATGAGTAGGATATGTAGATCACTATTTATAGTTCAAAGTTCCCCCAAGTTCAAACTGTATTATCGTTTTCATTCTATAATTCTATAATTAGTTAGGTTTTGAGCACATTTTAAACGAAGTTGGATATATCCCACCGGAAAACTTTCATATATAGGGAAAGTAGGAGTTGTATGTGGTGCCAACAACCTATTCAATTTTGTTTATTCATGTCAAATTAAATTAGCAACAACATGATCTCGTTTAAATTTTTTACTAAATAGGTAACGTATTTTTTTTATGCTCAATGTTTATAAAAAATTTCAAAAATATTTCAAAACATTTAATTTAATTTAATTTTATTCTTAATGTTTTTAGTTAGTTTTAATTCTATCCTACTGTCAAATATTTAGCGGTTAATATGTGATTAAAAATATTTTTTCCAAATTTATTATCAAAATATTATTCACATTCATCATCATTGTCATGAAATCACCATTTTTCTCTTTTTAAATTATTCTTTTTTTTAAATACTCTTCCTACCACCAACACTTATTGCTACTATCATTATTTCTTCCTCCTTTCCACGTCGACGCCGATGTCACCGTCATACCTCTACAAAAGCTTATCAAATCTTCATATTTGGTAGGTATTGGTGGTGGTCGATGATGATATATAAAGAAAGATAAAATTAAAAAAGAAATCTTGATCATGTGTTGACTATAAAAAATTTGATGGTAATGATAGATTTGAAATTATTCGAAAACGTTAGGGGTAAAATTCTTTAAACATTATGAGTATTTTTAAAACATTTCGCAAACGTTGAGGACAAAAAATATACTTTATCCATTAAAATATTATGAACCAATTTATTTTTTGGTCCAATAAATATTAGAAAATTAAAACAGTACGTATTTTACCATTTTATTCTCTAGAAATTCTTGAGAATTCAATTACTCTTTTTAGGACAAATTAGTTTTTCCCTTATTTTGAAAAAAAGCTTAATTTATCTTATGATTATATTTTTTCCAACTAATTCTCTTATAATACAATTTCTTAATTAGTGATTTATTTGTTCAACATATATTTTAAAAATTTTATTAAAAATTACCAAAGATCAATCAATACGACATAAGTAAATGATTTTTGAGATTTTTTAGATAATAAAATTTTATTGGGAAGTAAATCATCGGATCTAAAATTTCTTAAGAACTAAATTTTACAATAATAATAGATGTATATCTATTTTATTATTCAAATAGGTCCAATCAAATTATTTATTTCTATATCAAATAAATAATTATTTCAATATCAAATATAATCTGTATAAATTAAGTTTCTATTTGTCATAAAAATTATATAGAATATTATTTTTAAAATTTTATATTCAATATGGGTGGGCATGCTCTATATGAGATGTGGTGGCAATCTATGCAATTGCCTATTTTTTTTGAATTTAGGAGCAACCTTGGGTCCTTTTTTCTCTTTTGGGACCTCCTTTTTCCAACTCTTTAAAAACTGGACATCATTGTTTGATTGCATTAAGGGTGCACCTTTTCCGTTTTAACTGATCTAAGGCCTGACATTAGAAGTAATTAAGTGTATGGTACAAATTGATACATGGTGGATCTTGCAATTGTATGGACATGTCTAAAATATTCGATTTAAAAAATAGAATATTAATGTTCCAATTAATTCTAGACCATATGTAGTTTTGATATTTAGATCCAAAGGACACGAAGATATTTTATTCTAGTACTAGAAACATAATGTTTACCATGTATTCTTAAGTTGTAAGTTATTGTATTTTTATAAAAAAAAAATTATTGACACACTAAAAAGACTATAATATCCTTATATGAGATACAATAATATAAATGATAAAAATACACAATTTTTTCAATAAATCCAAATGGTCTTTTTTTTTTAAGTTGTGATAAAAATAAACATAGTTTGGATTAGTTAATATATTATGTATTTTTTTAATGAACTCATTTAATTAATTTTGTTGAATGGAGTCCCTAATAAAATTAAAACTTATTTTTATTTTTGGAAAAAAAAAATATATTTTCTATTCAAATTTGTAATTTAGTGATATCCTTAAAAAGTGTTCTCAAACAATTTAGTAAAACTTTTATTTTTATTGGTAAATAAATTATAATATTACTATTTAATTTTAATTTTTTAAAATACTATACAACAGAAATATTAAACTATCCAAACAATTAAAATACAAGAATTTTTATCAATAATATATTATTTATGTTATATAATTGTTTTAATAAAATTTCATTATCTAATGAAAATATGTTATAAAAACTAGGGTATATTTGTCTACTGTAATTTTATGATACAAACAAAAAAATTATTCAAGGTTTTTTAAGTCAATTTTACATTAATATTATTAAAAAATTGACTATTTTATGATCACAATTGAATTTTTCTTCTTTAAATTTAATTTTCTTAAATATTTTCAAATTTGGTAACTTGGAATATTATTAAAAGTTCCAAGTTATTAATGGAACACTGTAGTCATGTCCCAATTGGACAGTTTTTTCTTTTTTTTTTGTGACTTCCAATTGGACAGTATGTAACTATGTATTTATTTTTTAAGAAAAGAAAAATTTTGTAGAATTGGACATGACGATAGTAAACATGTGTATGAGGGGTGAAGGAGACACGGTATTTACCGAAATGCACCCGTTGTATAAAAAACTCTAGATTCTTTACACAATATGAACATGTTGGTTTCAAAAAAATTTATAGATGGGAGAATTTATTTATGAATGCTTACAATATTATGTATGTTTCGTTTACGCAAGTTAGATAATTTTAAAAGCAAGTACGTAATTTATTAAGTAATAATGCAAAATTATTCTATAATTTTTTTTAATGAAATTTTAAAGTATTGGAACTAAAAGAAATAGTGTTAGAAAATTACATATTATATTAAGAAATTAATCTTGAATGTTTATATTGAAATAAGAAGGCAGTATATCTTACTTCGGTGTAGATAGCTATATTCGCTCTACACCAAAAAACCATTGAAGTGATAATAAGTGTTCTCTGGCGTTCAGAAGCTCTAAATAGTCTGCATTTCTGGCTGCTTGCACCTGGCTCGCACGGTATGACAATACCTTATGGTAGAGTGATCATGTGATTGGTTTGGAGGATTAGGATGTTCATGATGATTTAACAAATGGGGATTAGAAAGCCATTAGATCAGACCGGGCTGCAAAAGCGGGCCAATATGTGTTTTTTGTTTGGTGAGGGACACGTTGGGCCAAAGAATTAAATTTATGTCATGAAATCATGTTTTAAATTCTTTGTTTCTCATGTAACAACCCGATGACTAGTGGTAAACTCTTCAATGGAGCTCAAATCCGCGAAGAATTAGTACTCAACCTGTTGGATTGAGGTATACTTTGGAAAACAAAAAAAAATTCTTTGTTAATTTCTATCGTATGATGATCAAATGATGACTTGAGATGTGACTTTAACCGCTCATCTTTTTAGTCCAAGAAAAAAAGGTAAAAGACAAATATGCCCCTGACTTTTTTAAAATAAACAAAATTGTCATCCACTTTATTGAAATACACCTATACCCCCAGCCTTCGAGAAAACTGGACACTCCTACCCTTCTGCCAACAAAGTTGAGGGCAATTTTATCTTATTTTATCATAACGATCACGTGATCCAGACAAACGGAGGGGTAAGAATGTCTAATTTTTTCGAAGATTGAGGGTATAGGTGTATTTTAGCAAATTGAGGGGTAATTTTGTCTCATTTTAAAAAAGTCGAGAACATATTTATCTTTTACCTTTTGCATTCCATCCAACTTCTTAGACTTCTCCGGTCCATGTCCATCTCTTTAACTCACCAATAGCCCCACATTAACCATCCCCTTATTGTGGTTGGAGACTTGATTCAATTGCATATAAATATGCCTTCTAAATCAATCACACCAGGTTCGACTCCTAACAGTAGCTAGAAGAGTAGGTGTGTGTGAAAGGGTATGTGGTTTTGTACTCAATCCCCTTAGTTTCCAGAAGTGTCATTAGAAACTAACATTAACATCATCACGTGCTGCATCCCCAGCTCAACCTGACACGCTGGCCCACCATCTGATTTATATATCACATCGTTCACATCATTTTTTCTATTTATGTCATATAAGGGACACTTGTCACCTCTGCTTTTATTTTCCCCGATCGTTGAGCACTCACCAAAATACCTAAACGTTAGGGGGTGAGAGGTTCCAAAGGAACAATCTAATCCAAACAACAACATCATAAGTAGTTTAAAACATAAAACATAAAAACATATAACATAGTACAGATCCAATTCTTCTAGCACTTCTCATCTTCTTCTCATCTTCTTAGTAGACTCCTAGTTGTGTTTCCACTCATTCAATGCTTGTTGCTTTTCTCTTTTCCCATTCACGTATCCATGTGTTGTGAGTCATCATAATCTTACTCAATGCATCTTCAACCTTTGTGCTTTTGTTATTGAATACCTTCTCATTTCGAATATTCCAAATACACCAAACAACCGCAAAGAAGTACGTACTTCAGCTTCTTGCCCTTTCTTTATTCATGTTTATGGGCATCCAAGAGTCAAAGCACTCTTTAGTGGTACCAGGCCATGTCCACCACACTCCCCACCAGCCCAATATATAACACGATACCTTCCATGCAAAGTCACAGCTGAAGAAGAGGTGATGCACAGATTCATCTTGAGTATTACACAACACACATTTGGCTAGGTGATCTTCTATTATACCACACTTCGCTAGCTTTTCACGAGTATTAAGCTTTTCAAGAATTACAAATTAGACCAACAACTCTACTTTTGGAGGGACAAGGCTTTTCCATAAATCCTTCGCAAAACTATACATATTCGAGTTTCCCAATTGCTCCTTGTTTTTGAAGAAAACCTGTATAAAAGACTTCACTGAATATTGTCCATCAACACAATGTTTCCACATAATAGTATCATCCTCCCCTTTTCGGATGCCAACCCTGGTGAGAATAGTCATTAGCTTCTTGGTTATCTTCATCCCATCCCCTCAAAGATCTTCTCCATGTGAACGACCAGACCCAAGCAAAACCATTCCAGATTCCGCACTCTTTTATAGTGCAGAGTTTTTCATTGGACAACATGTACAACCTAGGAAACCTGTCTTTCAAAACCCCTTCTTTCACTGTTTTCATGCCAAAACCTCACTCTACCACCCTCTCCTGCTAGTAACTTTACCCATGTAACAAATAACTCCATTAACTCCATATTTCTTCTTCCTAGCTGCATTATATCACACCACAGACCCCCTCCCTTTTTCTCTCTCTCTATATTACATGACAACATACCATCACTCATATTGTTACATGACTTAACTACTTTTTTCTATGACAGACACTCTTCTTTAACAAACCTCCACCACCATTTAAACAAAAAAGATAGATTTTTCAACTCAAGATCTCCTACACCTAACTCTCCCATATTTTTTGGTCTTTGGATCACTTCCTACTTAACACTAGGCATTCCTCTACTTCCATCCCCCTTTTTCCAAAAAAACCTAACTTGTATAGATATGATTTTTTTCACAACTGTTTTAGGCATTCTCTAAATACTCATGTAATATATAGGAAGACAACATAGGCTTTATTAAAACAAGTTTTCCAGCTTTAGAGAACACTTTACCTTTCCATCTTTTAAGCCTATTTTCCACTTTCTGTATAATTGGTCCTCATATTTCAACTTTCTTCGGGTTCGCTCCAAGGGGAACTCCAAAGTATTCGATTAGCAGGCTGACTTCTTTGCAATTCAGTAACTTACACACCTTCCGAGTATCCCTTTCATCACAGTTTAAGCTAATAACCGCTGACTTATGAAAATTTATTTTCAAGCCCGATCCCAGTTCAAATCCCTTCAGCATTTCCTTCTACATTCTAAGAGTTTCCACATCGCTTGGACAGAACAAAATGGTATCGTCCGCATATTGTAAATGCGACAATATCACCAAGTCCCTACCCACTTCCAATGGTCTGATCACACCTGACTCTCTCAATTTTCGCAGTAAGCAGTTTAGGACTTCACCGACCCGTACAAAAAGAATGGTGACATTGGATCACCCTATCTAAGTCCTCGCTGTAGTTGAAATGGTTTAGTTGGAATGCCATTGATCAAAATTAACATTGAGGCTGATAGACAACACCTAATCCACGCCCTCCAACCATCCCCAAACCCCATTTTCAGTAATACCAGATCAAAAAAGCTCCATCGGACCCTATCATACGCATTTTGGAAGTCTAGCTTTATCAGCTAGGCCGACTTCTTCCTCCTTTTCAGCCAGTGAACCACCTCGCAAGCTATTAAAGCTCCATCGCGTATCTTGCGACCACTGACAAAGGCGGTTTGTACTTCTCCTACAAGCCCCGGAAGAACAATCTTTTGTCTTCTTGCTAGAACTTTTGCTATCACCTTGTAAATACTACTCACCATGCTAATCGGCCTAAAATCTTTCAAATCCGTTGATCCATCTCCCTTGAGTGCCAACGTAACCCAAGTTAGATTTGTTTCCTTGGGAATGTTTGAACTTGAAAAGAAGTCAAGAATTGTCTCACAAAAGTTGTCACCAATCACCTCCCACATTCTCCTAATAAATTTAAAGTTGTACCGATCCGGCCTCGGCGCCTTTGAGGGTTCACAATCCCACACTGAATCCTTGATTTCCTCATAGATTGGCATTCTTTCAAGCCAAACAGACTCACTGGGACTAATCTTATTGAGTAAGGAGTCTTCAATGTCAACCTTTAGGAAATTATCCTCTGCGTACAAGGCTTTAAAGAAATTTCTAACTTCCTATAGGCTGCATTTGGAAGAGAGACTAAGACTGGAAGACTGATACTGGGAGACTGAGACTGGATTAAGTTTGTTTATTGTGTTTGGTTTAAATTTATGAAGAGATAGATACTAGAATTTAGAGATTGAATTAAGTCAATAGAGGAAGAACAAAGGCTAATATTGGAAACTTTAATGTTATGTGAGGGTATTTGAATAAAAAAAGTTATTAAAATTTGAGTCCCGGTCCCGGTCCCAGTCCCCTAGTCCCTATCTAACAAACACAATACTTAGTCACAATCTCCCAGTCTCAATCACAGTCTAAGAAACCAAACACAGCCTTAATATCCTATTCTTACCTCTATAACATCTTCCTTCAATCTTAAGCATCTCAATCCTCTTCCTTCGCGGTTTGTTTTTGGCTATACCATGAAAGAATTTTGTATTTCTATCAATGTGCACAGCATATTTAGATCTAGGCACCTGCTGCCAGTAGCTTGCCTTCCTCTCATACCATCGCTCAGCCAACACTCTCAACGCTCTTCCTCTAGCCATTATGCACTCGTTAGTCGTTCCCAATTCGATTTGGTCATCAACTATCCGAATTTCCTTCTCCGCCTCAGCTATTTTCTGTTCAATTGTACCAAATTTTTCCTTGTTCCACCCCTAATTGGCTCCTTTAGCTTCTTCATCTTCCAATGACATGGCATATTACCCAACATGTTCCATTCCGTCTTGACAACATCCTTAAAGCCGTCACGTGAAAGCCAGGCATCAATGCTTCTAAATGGTTTTGGCCCCCAATCAATTTCTTCCATATGCACTAGTAAGGGACAATGATCTGACAGCGATCTATTCAGGCTTTTCAGACAAGGGTCCTCAAAAACTGTTAATCACTTAACATCGACCAGCACCCTGTCAATTCTACTACGACTCCTCCCTCCGTACCACGTATACTTCATACCAATCAAGTCAAGGTCAATCAGCTCCAAATACTCAATCCATTATCGATACAGAATGTTATTTTGGGATAAGGAACTGCACCCCTTCCTCTCAGAAGCAGAGAGAATCTCCTTAAAATCCCCACCAATTAGCATTGGGACACCAAGCTCTTCCTTCTTCAATCTCAAATCATCCCAGAAAGCCACCTTATCCTCCCTTAAATGGGGTCCATAAACAACACAAATAGCACATTCAAAGGTTTTAGCACATTCAAAACACTCTGTATTCCATACACACATAATACCACCCGATAAGTTCTCAGCTTCAACAGACTCCCACCGAGAAGTATCATCCAAACTCCAAATTGTTCTAATGAATCTATTATCAAACTGATATCTTTTAGTCTCAACTACTCCTACAAGATCAATATTATTCTTCTTAATAACCCATTTCAGCATCTCAGACTTACCACTGCCCCCCAATTCCCCTTACATTCCAAAACAACAATTTCATTTCAGTTTGTGTTTAGCACCTAACCTCAATGTTCTAGTGGCCAGAGTTCTCCCTTGAATGCAAGGTGCTTTTTTGCCTTGTCTCTGCTTCTTTGGTCTCAAATCTGCCCTCTTCATTCCATCTGGTCTTTTTTAGTTAACCTTACAAGGAATTCTTCATGTTCATTACTATCAAAGAATAGCCCACCTCTTGCCCAAACCCCTCTTGATTCTGTAGTTTCAAAGAGGCTATCATCCTTACTAGACTCTTCACTCAGATCACTATCCACGCCCCGCACCTTCCCATCCTCTGCACGAATCTGATTATTATCTCATCGTGATCTCGCCTCCAATGGTACACCATCTTCGGTATCAACCTCTCCCACCTATTAGCCATAGCCTCGGTAGCCTTGAGAAAGGAGATGGTTCATTCTCACAGATGTCCCCTTATATCTCCAATATCACTTCGTTCTCCTCATCAGCCAGTGAAGCATTCTCACCTGCCGCGACACCTTCTATTACACCACTTTCTTCACTTTCATATCTAGTTTTCCACTCAAGTAACCAATCCTCATTTATTTTGTAAAGTGTTTCGTCGCTTTTCCTTTCTTCGCTACACATATCTCCCTCCACCGTCGTCCCCTCACATTCACCATCAACACACGTTACACCAACACTCTCTACCTCCACACCTTTCAGCAGAGTACCATAGTTTTGTAGCTCCACCAATTCGTGATCACCCTCAACTACAATCACTGGAACCCCAGTATTACACCGAATCTGCTTCTGTGCCCTAGCCAAATCGCGATGGACATGAAGTTGGTCCATACAAGGCCCGAAACCGGGTGGGAATGGGCAAGACCAGGAAGAATCAGACCCATCATACATCCACTGGACCGGCTTTAGGTCCAACATGTCCAGCCCCAACCTCGTCATCAATTTAATTGCAATTTGGGCCTCTAGACACATCGGATCTACATCCTCGAGCCCATTCAGCCTTTCAACCATGTCCCTACACTATGCACAGACCACGGCACGTTCTGCCTCCCTCCTTATTACTTCAATATCAATGCCTCCGTTATCACTCCAACTATTAATGTTATTCACAAATATCAAAGGTCGATCTTCAATTCTCGCCTCTAACTGTGGGTCACCAACGATCGAAAAATTCAAATTATGATCCCCTCTCCTAGTCGGCGTCTGTACATATCCCACCAGTGTTTCCTCCACTTTTGACTGCGACGTAGTGTCCTCCATTGAAGCAGAGCACTCCAATTGCAAGTCAGGGTGTGATTGTACACTATAGACCTCTGAACCAAACTCTTTCTCGACCACCTCTATAACTCTGCCTTCAATTTTGATCGACACATATTCATTGACTTGTTCTCATTGGAAGCAGTCAATCAGTACTCTTGCAATACTGTAAGACTTTGGTTCTTACCTCATCAAACGTTGATAACAAGAGTTGGCTCTGTAATGCTTCATTACAAATTTCAGTGGTCGAAAATGTCAGTAGGCATTTATAAGGACCTTCATCCCTACATTCAATCTCACCCGGCTCCTCTCATTCATCTAGCAACTTGTTCATCCCATTCACACAGACTCCAAGTAAACTTCTCTGTAAACGGTCTTTTCCACTCCTGCCCAGACACCATCAATATCCTTTCTCTGCCTCGATGTTTCAACACGATTTTCATTCAGGCCTTCAGTTTCTTTAGTACCTCTAAGGCCATGCCTCTTCACTTCCACCCATTTTGTATAACCTTATGACTCCTCTTCTTCAGGTTTGCTGTGTTGCAAATTGCCCCTCAATTCCTGCTAAATTTCGATATCGTGACAAAGAGATTAGCATCATCCCATTTCACACCATTCATTCTTCCGATCGCTTTCAGGGCACTCCCATGTGATTCGTATCTTATAAACGCAAACAGTCCACTAGCATTCGAACGTAACCTCCTGGAGATAAACACATCATTAATGTATCCATCCTTCCCGAATTCTTTGAACAGAGCCCTCTTTGTTATTCCTTTCGGTAGATTATCAACAAATAAAGTGCACATTTTCGCTGGTGTATGTTCCTTCCCATGGCGACTTATTTCTATTATGGTATTTCCCACCCACCCCAGTATGAAACCTCCGAGCACCTAGTGCAAATCCAACCCCACTCTCCCCCTTATTCCTTCCTTCAGCATAACTGAAGCCCTCACCGTGTTTCCCACACTCAAGCCACTCAGCCCCTCTCACACCACCTCTCATCCCCTCTCTTATACTAACGGAAGCCTTTTCAATATACTCGGGAACTAGGTGTTCATGTATTTTTAGCCATAAATTTTAATTAATTTTAATTATAAAATGAGTAATGCTATTTGAACAAGTTATTTTAGCCAACCAAGTGCAACCAAGTGATTTATTTCTATGCTAAATATAATATTATTTTGGTGTCAAATAGTATAAAAAAGTGCACCTAAATACAGTTCTATTTGACACCGAAATAGTCTTCTATTTAGCATATAAATAAATCACTTGGTTGCACTTGGTTAGTCAAAATCACCTATTCACGTAGAATTATATATATATAATTAAGATCAACGACTAAAAATACAGAAACACTGATATTTCCGGGTATACTGAAAACATTTCCTATAATATAACAATTGTTGCAAAAGTTTCACTTGTATTCCCACTCTTTCTGGAGACACTAAATTTATTAAAATTTTAGAAGTGGATCAAGTGTTATCAAGTATTAGGTGTTACTGTATTTTTAACCGTTAATTTTAATTATAAAATATTTTATTATTAAAATTAATTTAATATCAGCGAGTAAAAATACGAAAGTACTTGATACTAAGTAACACTTGAACCACTCCCTAAAATTTTAGTTATATAGTCTCTTACGAATACAAATAAAAGATGCGAGTTTTTCAAACAAACACGTATTCAATTTGAAAAAAAAAGATAGAAAAAAACGTTTTGTCAACATTATTTCAAAATATAAGCAATCACGGGCGGATTTAGAAATTTTACGAAGTAGGATCCAAAATTAAAAGTTGATATAATTAAATATTATATCTTATATTTTGTGATATTATTTTTTATTTTTTAATAAAAAATATTAATATATTATAGTTTTAATATAATGAAAAAATAAAAAATTTTAAAATAATCTATTTTATTATGTATATATTTTTCTACTATATTTAATTAGGGGTTATTTATAAAAATTAATGTATTTTTTATATAATAATAGATATAAAAATTAAGGAGGGAAATAAAAAATTTGAAGCAGCAAGTAATTACAAGAAAAAGAATTTTTTAAAAAAGTGGTTAGCCATAAAAATATAGTAGGCTAACAAGTAACATTAGAAACAAATTAAAAATATCCAAAATAAAAGCAACGAGATTAAAACCCATATAATTCAACTAATGAGTTAAATATCACATTGGCTCTAAAATTTGGGATTACGATCAAATTGGCCCTCGAAATTTAAATGTTATCAAATTGGCCCCTCACTTTTACGAATATGACTCACATTAGTCCTTTAAGGTTGTCCGTAAAAAAAATGCTGATTTGACCATTAATTGTCCACATTGAATTCTAATAAAACGACGACGTGATATGTTTATGCCAACAAAGTACAAAAATGACGTCATTTGAGAGTATATAAAGTTAAAATCTATCTTTTAATGTGTTATGTGAGAGAGATTTTAACTTCCTTCGACCTTAAACGATGTCATTTTGGTACTACGATGACGCGAATAGATTACAAAATTTTGTTATTAGAGTTCAACATGAACAATTAACGGTCACATCAGCGTTTTTTTAACGGACAACCTTAAAAGGGCCAATATGAATCACAACTGTAAAAGTGAGAGACCAATTTGATAACATTTGAATTTCGGAGACCAATTTGATCGTAGCCGCAAATTTCAGGGCCAATTTAATATTTAACTCTTCAAATAATATCAATTTAAGAAGCAAAATATATACAAAATTTTATAAGTTCCACCCTGCAGGCAACGTAACTATATATAGTATGTGTGTAGAGCTACTTGTAGAACTCCATGACCCATATGCTATTTACATAACAAGCAAATTTTATGGAAGTGAATCCAGATCTTTTAGCCAAGTCCATGAATTCTTGCTTGGTTCGTTCCTTTCCTCTTAGAGTCTGAGTCAACATGGAAAGATCAATTCTAAATGCTTTCTTAGCAATAGCTGTTGGCTCAGGCACAACAGGAAGAATGTTGTCCACCACAATCACCTTTCCATCATTGGGAATGGCCTTGTGACAATTCTTTAAGATCTTCAAGCAATCTTCATCATCCCAATCATGAAGGATATACTAAACAAAGAAAAGGGTAAGGGGAAGAGAGTTTAGAACACTAAAGAATAGAAGTTTTTAAACTATTAGTGTTTACTTTACTCAACTATTCTAAGGAAGATGACAAAAACATCTTCTCATGGAGATTTGGTATTTAGTCATATTTTAAAATGTGATTTATAAGAAAAAAGGTAACAATTTATAAAAATAAGCAACACTATTAGATAAGAATGTCATTTTTATTTATAACATATATAATAAATGTAAACAAAATGTATTGAAAAAATTAAATTTTATGCTTTTTATATAAAAAAAATGTACATGAGTAAGCTTATCATTTTCCATCAATATCTGTTTCTTATAAAAAGAAAAAAACAATATCCGACAATTTTTTTGATTATTATTTACTCTATTATTCTCCATAATCTTATCATCAATTTTAGCACATGACATCAAATAGTAGTTGATATGGTAATTAACAGTTTAACACTAAACTCTGGCGGACATAATAATCATCCTTATGTACAACAGATTTTCCTATCGGATGATCTCATAAAATATGTATCTATGCGTTCTTGATTCTTCATTGCTTATATATACTATTACTTTGTTTAGTTTAAATATTTTATCATCACATTAATAGCTAATAACCAGGTGCATGAATTATTTACCTAAGTAATGAGTAATGCATTAGTCAGATAATCATTACACAAAATTATTTTTAGACTTAATATTCATAATTTTATGTATACAATATCATTAATTATATATTTATTATATTTAAAATTACTTATTTAATTCCACAATCATTAATAAATATACAATAAATTATTCTTATTGTCTCTCAGCATTTTTCTATAACAACAGCGTTTAATATAATAGTTAGGTTGGATTTGGTAAAATTTTTATTTTTCGAAAATTAGATATAAAAATTGTTTTTCAAAAAATAAATTTTTAAAAATCATAGTATATGTATTTGATAAAATCAAATAAAAATTTTCATTTAATAACCACGAGCAACAAAAATTGTGGCGGTACAGTGATTTTAAAATTTAAAAAACTATAATAAATATAACCATGGTAGTAAATATAATTATTTATTAATAAATAATATTATATTAATTAAATTTTTAATTTTTGATAAACACATGCTATTTTTGTAAAACTCACCTAAATACCTTAAAAAATATTCTATTTTTTAAAATTACAATATAAGTAATTAGTTTTTTTATTTATCAAATAGAAAACGAAATGCTTATAGTTTTAATAAGCTCAAACATCTTTCTTTAGAAAAAAAAAACCTTTACAAAAGCAAGCCATAATCCGTCAACCAATCTTCGACGATTATGAACATAGATTTTTAAAATAAATGATTGCATTTGCATAGTAACAGAATATTTAAATGAACAACTATGTAAAAACCATACTCACCTTCATGAAAATGGCATCTCCGTTGGGAACACTCTCAAACATATCTCCTCTAAAGTGCTCTAAACCTGTAGCATGCCAAGAATTATCAACAATATTTTAATTTAAAGAAAAAGAAAACAAATTCCTTTAGATATTAAAATAACTTGACATAAATTAAACAATTGTATTCTTTTATTGTTTTCCCCCCTCTATCTATACCTAGAGCTGTCAAACGGGCGGGCCTTAGCTCGGCCCGTTTAGCCCATTTTATACAGGCTAGAATTTTTCTAGCCCGACCCATTTATAGTTAGTCCAACGGATAAATGGACTGGTATGTTTAATTAATTAATTATTTATTTTTTTAAAAAAATAAATAAAAATTTTAATGTATAACTTAAAAAAATTACTTTTGAAATAAAATATCTTTTTTAGCAAAAAAATATTAGAAAATTTTTTTTGATGCATCGAGTTTTCGGGTCGAATAAGATAAAATATCGAAAAAATTCTATTTGTTAAAAAAATTAAAAATAAATTAAATAAATAGGCCAGCCCGTTTAGCCCGTGGGCTAGCCAGTTTAAGACCGAATTTTTTCCGGGTTAAACGGGCTAGCCCCTTTAAGTCCGAATTTTAAACGGTCCGGACTCAGAGACAAAAGCCCGTCCATTTAGACGGATAAATGGACTGGCCCAACGTGTTTTTTCAATGAAAGATAATTAATAAGGTACATATTATTCTGAAAAGGAAAGAAGTGAAAAGAATAAAGATTATTTTAATTTGATTTCACTATTTACACGTTTTTTAGTAAACATAAAATTAACACCAATATTAAATATAATTATTGAAGTGTTAATCATCTTCTATTTTTTATAGTCGCCTATAATAATCGTATTTTTATATGAATGTAAAATTGATATTTACTAAAAAATGTGTGAATCATTTTAATTTAATTATTACATAGACGATTTATTATTTTATTTTATTAATTATTTAAAATAAAATTAAATATTTATATAATAATTTTTATTAGTATTTTTTTCCTCGTAGAACTCATTATTAATATTAATTAATTAATTAAAAGTTAGTTTTATGTACTTATTCATCTATGTGGCACGTACCAGGATGGGCAGGGGCTAGTTCTATGACATGTGGCAAATCAAAATTGATGCCACGAATATGAGGGTGTTTGGAAGTGATTAATTTCATCGTTGTTCCATCGTTACCACCAACATCCACTAGTTTATTGATGTGCTCAAAGCCTTGGTAGATGTCAAGAATCCTCTTCATTGTTATAATGGAGATGTTGTGCATTCCTTTGTTGAAAACCTGGTTAAACCTAGCATCAATCTTTGTATAATCAAAGAGTTGCATGCCATGAGCCCTATTAAATGGTTTCCCTCCTTCCAGAATTGTTCCTTTCAATTCACTCCTGATTCAAACACAAACATAAATAATCTCATAGCTGCAATTTTAAAAACTTAAATGCTATCACTATGAGAAATTTAGCTAATAGCGGCGGCTTAATAGCGTTTGTTGAATAAACCGCCGCTAAATGGACAATATCGATGATTTTTGCGGCGATTTATCGCATTTAGTGGCGGTTATAAAAAATCGCCACGAAATTAATGTGTTTAGCGACGGTTGATGTAGAAACCGCCGCAGAATGAATAAATGACATAAATATAGCGGCGGTTAAGGTCACATCCACCGCAAAATATATTTTTGTTTATTTAACTTTTTAACTTAGATTTAATTTAATTAAAAATTATAATAAATAAAAGTTAAATGATAAATAATATTTCACATCATTCAAATCCAATTAATTAAAAAGTGATAACTTCAATTTTTACGGTTAATATAATATTTTAATAAATAATAGATATAATACAAACTACAATTTAATAAATTATTTTATAAAAATATTAATAATTTAATTTAAATCATTCAAAATAATGCACAACTTGTATACTATACAAACTACTATATATATAATTAATAGAACTATATGTATCGAATGTTGGGTTGGCTTGGTGGAGTGGAATGCTCGTTGAAGGAGCTTTAACTACCCATTGGTCCTTGGTTCGAATCTCTCCCAAGGAACTTTCAGAATTAATTACAAAAGGAGGGAGCTTCCTAGTGTGTTGCAGCAACACTGTGTTGGTGCACTAGGGAAGAGAGCGGTTCACAAGTCTAAGCCGCTTATTTGTAACCAGTTTAATAAAAATCAGCTTGTTCAACCGGTGTCATTTAACGGTGGCTCTTAAACCGCCGCAAAATGCACTGCCACCGTATTTTGTGTTTCGCGGTCGTTATTCCGGCAGTTGTGAAAAATCGCCACCAAACCGTTTAGCAACGCCGTTATAGGCGGCGGTTGGATAACCGTCGCAAAATCATTTCGCGGCGGCTAAAAAGCACCGCGAAGAAACAAAAAATCGCTGCTAAGTCCCGCTTTTTCTTGTAGTGATATAAATTGTGATTTTTCGCTTAGTTATAAATAAGGGATTGTGGCTGCGAAGTAAATTTAATTTTCAAATTCAATTTGAGTTTTATATCAACAATATATTATCATATTAAAAATAATTAATTTTTAAACCGACATAAAGAATGTAAGTGAGCTTGGAAAAGTGAATGTGTGTGCTCTCCAAAAATGAAAAAGAAGTAGAGAAGAAGTTTTTGGATTATCTTTAAGAACGACTCAAATGAAGCCACATTTTTCAACTTCCGCTCAAATTGCTTCCGTGACTATCACTACAACAGGTATCCAAAATGAATAATAGAATCAAAGTATAATTTACTCATTAAACGGGTCAATTTATTGGTGTTTAATTGTGGTTCATATAAAACTGGTTCAAGCTAATCTCCTTTCAAACTTTGAATCCTGAGACTTTGAACCCCTCTTTCCTTCTCAAATTTTCTTCTCTTTTTTTGTCTGAAACTTATTTTTCGTGCATGAACTTTTGGGGCTCTATCTTGGAAAGTTAAGTTACCTATACATTTTTAGAGAACAAAATATGTGCAGGGGGTTTGCTCGCAGAGAGGGCAAAGAACTAGCAAATGGTTCTTTTCTACTTTTCCTCCCTCACTGTATTTTTGCTCCCTGTAGGCCTGTACTCACCACTAATATGTGTTGTGCTAAGTTCCTTAGATCTATCTTAGTTTCGAATCTCGTGGATCTCCTTTCTTTGATGGTGTTTCAATATCTTTTTAATTTCATATAAAAATTGTTAGAATATATTAAGATCAATTAGTATCAATTATCATATTCATGTTTATTAGTTTTGATATTACTCATAATTATAAGATATTAGTTTATTATTATTGGGATTTTCTCGATGCCTATAAATAGACTATGCATTGTAATATTTGATACATCTCACACAAAATTCTCATACAATTCTAATTGTGTATTCATTCTCCCTTTTTAACATGGTATCAAGAGCTTAGGTTCTTTCTAATTTTTTTTCCGATGGAGATTACACATTGGTATCCTCCTTGAACTCCTTGAGTTTCTTTGTTTTGTTCTTGGCACACAATTTCCTTTTTTCCTCTTTTTCGGTCAATTTTTCATGCAATCGTTTTTTTTCCCTGCAAACACAGTCAAGCGCCGCTTCAAGCTTCCTATTTCTTCTCCTCTTTAGCTTCTTTGTGGTAGTTCCTTCTGCAACTTTGTGGTTCTGTTTGCACCTCTTCTCGGCAGTTTTGCCAGTCTCTTTTTGGGAGTTCCGTCTCCATCTCGACAATTTCACTAGTCTCGTTTTGGGAGTTCCGTCTCTACCTCGGCAGTTTCACCAGTTCTTTTGTAGGAGTTCCGTCTCTACCTCGGAGTTTCGCCAGTTCTTTTGTGGTAGTTTCGTCTCCATCTCGGCCGTTTTGCTAACCTCTTTATGAGAGTTCAATCTCTACCTCGTTCTGGCAGTTTCACCAATCACCCCGTTCCGACAGTTCCGTCTGCACCCCGATTCCGCAGTTCCGTCTACACCCGGTTATGACAGTTCCATCATGCACTCGTTGTGGCAGTTCCGTATGCACCCCAGTTTCGATTTTTCTATAGCAGTTTTTTTTTTTGGCATCTTTTTTAGTCATTTTTTTAAATAAATTTCAAATTCACTTGATTGGGGATGTTAGAATATATTAGGATCAATTAGTATTAATTATGATATTCGTGTTTATTAGTTTTAATATTACTCATAATTATAAGATATTGAGTTACTATTATTGGGATTCTCTCGAAGCCTATAAATAGGCTATGTATTGTAATATGTGACACATCTCACACACAATTCTCATACAATTCTAATACATAAATCTCTCTATTGTGTATTATTTTTCCCTTTCTAACATGAGTATTAAATTAAAAAATTAAAAGAAAAGAATTCGCAATAAATTTTTTCCAAACCGGTGGCATTTGTTTCTTGACCCCAATTTATTTGAATATATGAAGAATAGTTAATTTTCAGAAGTTTAATTAGAATAGACCATTTGCAAACTATTTTTATTGCCAGTTTAAAAAAAAATATTTATATTCCTATGATTTCATGGTTAGGAACATCCGATGGTCTAAGTGCTATATTCAGCAAAAGACGTTTTAATCGACTTCATTGGAGAGGCCGCAACAGAATGTGAGTAAAGGGTAACAACAAACCCTGACAAATTCGTGTCAAAAAAAAAAAAAAAACCTGACAAATTCTAATTACACCTAAAGGTTTATTACCAAAATGCCTTCTAATTAATAATTTTATACAACAAGTTTAAAAATAATTAAATTAATAACTATTAATGAAAGTGCTACTTATGTAATACCATTATTTTAAGAGTTATGATAAAGACGTAACTCATAAATTAATTATAAATTTAACACTTAAAAAATAAAAAAATTAATTATAAATAATATAATTAAGTTTATCAGTTAAGTTGTCCTATTACAACTCTTTTTAAAAACATTAAAAATATAAAAAATATAAATCTTTTTTAATCAACGAAATTAAGTTATTAATTAAGTTTATGAGTTAGACTTTTAAATTATTTTTTTATTTTATAGTGTATTAAAAATAAATTTTACAAATATACAATAATATTATAGAGACAATAATTTAAAGCAAACACCATTTTTATTCTTAAATTTTAATTTATTTTAATTTTATTTAAATATTTTCCGACAAATTTTAACCCACCCTTACTTTACCTATTTCTTATTCACATCATCTTCCTTATTATCGTGTTCATTCTCCTCACCTTCCCTCTTCTCTATAACTCGTCCAAATTAAACCCCACCCTTGCCTCTATCTGTCACTACATCTTAGCACGCACTTCAACTCCCCCTTGATTATTACATATTTACTTAGTTTATTTAGACATGCATCATCTGTACAACATCTAAATTTTGAAGAGTATGTAAAAAATTTAAAAAGAAAAATAATAGAAAAAATTTCTCTACACTGACCAGCTTTGGTAGAAGACTTTATCCAGAGACAGCAAAAACACGGGTCCCACAGACACACCATCAGCATCATCATTCACAAAATATTTGGAACTAGGTGAGAGACTATACAACCTCTGATGCAACTTAATATTTTGTGGATCTTCAACAACACAACTTAGGAACGAGTGACATGCAAGAAGCCCAAGAACACGATCCAACATTGTTGGTGCTTCAGGGTTGTTGGTTCCAATTTGATCCGCAATTTCTTTTGCTGAGAGCTTTGCACCTTCACCTGCTTTGGCTATGATGTCAAATACACCAAGCTCTATTGTGGTCTTCAAAGCCATATTGACAGAATTTGACCATGCCATTTCACTAAAGAATAAATGGTCTCTTTCATCCTCTTGCATCTCAACTTGGGGCAGGTTGAGGCACTCATCATCAAGTACTTTTGTAGCTAAATCTGATTCAAGAGCCATATTTGAATTGGGAATTAGGAGGCTGCTGGAAGGAAATTGGATCAAAGCACTCAAAGAAGTTAAAGTATTTAGGATTTATTATTATATGCAGGCCTATGAATATCCATCACAAGCCCTATATATAAATATAACATTATTAATGTGCTCTATTTCGAGTGGAAAAAAAATGGTACTATACATTAAAAAAAAGTAGAAATATATAGTAAGTTAAATATAGTTTGTTCTCTGTCAATGTTTCAGCAATTTTGTAGCATATTTTTATTATTAAAAAAAATATAAAAATCAACTTTTAGGTAATACATGTTAATATTAATTGAAAAAAAGTAGTTGATTACCTAGCTATCATTACTCTTAGAATTAATTTTTATTTTATAAGAAAGATATTCCGTGTCTATGAAATCAAATTTTTAATATTAATTTTTTATAAAATATAAAAAAATTATAACTTAATAGTTAAAAAAATTTATAAAAAAATATAACTTATTGAATGGAATACTTTGGATTCTCCATCATATGTTTGTGAGAAACAAAAAATTATGAAAAAACCAAAAATTTAAATCAAATTGCCACGATTCTTTATAAAATTATACTAGCTATATACCAAAATCAGTAAAATCAACCACCAGTATATAATACACATTAAAATATAAATATAAATATATATGATATTTAATTCATTTTTAGTTTGTATTTATAATATTTCGACCTACATTATATATTGATGACTGATTTTTGTAACTGTTTTAAAATTATTTTTCTTTTTATATATAAGTGCACTATTGAATTAGTTTTAACCATTTAATCCCAGAAATGATAATCTAAAATATTAACTCTAGAAACTTTTTCAACTTAACAATTATTATATGTAAGACCAAAAAAGTAAATTAAATAAAAATACAATAAGGGTGTGTTTATTTTTAAGTACTGCAACCGAGATTGGAAAACTGAGATTCAGTATTGTGTTTGTTGAATAGAGATTGGAACTTAAATTTCAGTTTCAGTCTCCAGAATTCAAATATTTTCAGTACCTCCATTTAAAATGGATTGGAAGAATGTGTACTGAGACTGAAACTTTAATAATATTTTTTTACTCAAATACACTCAATTAACATTAAAGTTTTCAATACCAACTTTTGTTTCTGCTCCATCAACTTAATTTAATCTCTATCTCTCAGTTTTTATCTCTAATTAATTTTAAATCAAATGCAATACACAAACCTATTTCAGTCTCAGTCTTTCAGTTTTAGTTCCTCAGTCTTAGTCTCTCATCAGTCTCAATCTCTCTCCCAGACGCACCCTAAATGATGTTTTTTAATTTCAATCAAGTTTCATAAAAAAATTAACAGTCTGATAATATGAGGTACTTAATTAATTCAGTGTCACAAATTATTATTATTATTATTTGAGTAGATTTGTTTTGTTTTTAAATCCCAATAATGTTAGATTAAATTTAATGGTAATGTTAGGTGTACACTTATTTTATCTAACCATGTTCAATCAAGTCATTAATTTTTATACCTAATAAAAAATTATTTTGTTATTAAGTAACATAAAACTTAGTATATAAATAATCTTATGTTTGACATAGAAAAGATCTTTTATTTATTATAAAAATAAATGACTTGGTTGAAGTTTATTGATAAAGAGTTATGCTAGGTGTACACCAAAATCAGTCATTAAAATCAGCCATCAGTGTATAATACGCATTAAAATATAAAATATATGTATAATTAACTCATTTTTAGTGTGTATTTAGTATTTCAATGCGTATTATACATTTGTGGCTGATTTTTTTGTTGTGCAAATAGAATTGTTGGTTGATAAAATAGGTAATCTAATTGTGTAGTATTGTTACTTTTTGTTACTTAATAACATACATTTTTTCTCACAGAAATAATGCTTTTTTTTGGACAAAAACTTTTCCTTAATTGTAGTCTTGTTACTTAATATCATAGATTTTTTTCTCACATAAATAAATTTTCTTTAATGTGGAACAAACACATCACCTAAAGTCTATTTAGTCACCAAAAAACACATCATCTAAAGCATCATATACTATCGTTGGGGCAAATTCCCCCACACCTACTTAAATGAGTAGGATGAGTAGGATCTGTACGTCCCTATTTATATCTCTTGAATTAAAATTTTAAAGATCAAACCTTATTATAATTAGTTTGATTTTATGCACATTTTAAAATTGGTTCGATATATCCGCACCGGAAAACTTTCATAAGGCAATTAATTAGATGTATCTGGTGCCAACTACCTACTATTTAATTTTGTTCGTTGATGTCAAATTAAGCCAACTACCAGTAAAAAAAAAAAAAAATTAAGCCAACTACCTATTTAATTTTGTTTGTTGATCTCAAATTAAGCGGTGGAACAATCTATGATCTTATTTAAAATCTTTTAAAATTAAAATAAGTCAATTGAAATATTAGAAATAATATAATATTTAGTCCCGTTGAAGACTAAAATACTATTTTATACTGTTTATTTTCTAGAAATTATTGAGAATTTAATTACTCTTTTTACGACAGATGAAATTAGTCCTTTTCTTATATAAAAAAGCCTAATTCGTCATATGATTATATTTTTCTAACTTAATTGCCTTATAATACAATTTTATTAGTGATTTATTTGTCTAATATATATTTTAAATATTTTATTGAAAATGATCGAAAAATCAATTAGTCTGACATAAGTAAATATTTTTTAAAAAAATAGATGATAAAATTTTATTGAAGACTAAACTATGAATCGGTCTTGAGAATTAAATTTTATTGACTAATGCTATTCACACACCCTTTTTGCAACACCACCTTTACACCCGTATAAAAATACGAGTATTATAGGTGGATCACAAAAAATGAAAAACAATTAACATATAAATAACCATATTTTATGCGAGTGTCAAATTGGTGTCAATCAAAAGGATGTGTGAATAACTTAACCGAATTTTATTCATTTAAAAAAAACTCATGTCATCACTTGCGACTTTTTGGAGCAATGGGTGGCAATGCTCTATGAGATATGGTGACAATCTATATATGCAATTTTATAGTATTAGGTGTAACCAAAAGCCTAATTTTGAGAAAATAGGAGCACCCTTGGGTCCTTTTTTCTCTATTCGGACCTCCTTCTTCTAACTCTTTTAGAAACTAGACATACATCATTGTTTCATTGCATTTAAGGTGTGTAACTTTTCCATTTTCACTTTTCCTATTTTGAAACCCTTGGTTCTCCTAGGGTTTAATTTTGAGAAAAATAATATTCCTATCCGTACACATTGAGCTTGCTCACCTGGTGCTGCATCACCTTGGTGTGGTTCTGTTCCATTGAAACAACCAAACATGTCAAACACAACCTTAGAACCAGAAGCATAGAATGACTACACAGAGACAAATGAAGAAGAACCATTGATTATTTTCAACAACGAGGATATGAAAGATGGCCTAAGAGGGAGTACCAATAGCTTGATTGGGAAACTAATAATGAACTGAAAAGAATATCAATATTGCCTGGATCCAATCGGCTATGTACAATATTTGGAAAAAAATAGATGTGCTGAGGATAGTGGAGCTAAAACCAAAGATCTATCAAATGTTCTTCCAAAATGAGGCAGATCTGGAAAGAGTGTTAAGAGGGGGACCATGGGTTTTCAGAAACTCTTGGCTACTGTTGAAGAAGTGCGAAAGGATTAGACAAGGTGTAAGTCAAGGTTCAGCTTTGGAACTTATCGGAACATTGCAAAACGAGGAAGCTGGGGGGGAAAATTGTTGTTGCCCTAGGGAAAGTCAAAGATTGTGAGCTTTATGAAAACACCAGAGACTAGGTTTATTTCCTCAAAGCCAGTGTAACTATGAACATAAAAAAACCAATAATGAAGTGGGTAAACATTGGAAGTAAATTAAAGAAGACAGATTGATTTGGGTGGACTTTAGGTATGAGAAACTACCAAGCTTCTGTTACTACTGTGGGCTAGTTGGACACGACGAAAGTAACTGCCAGAAGGCTTCTGAATATGAAATAGAAGGGATGAGGATGTCCAAGAATATGGGGGCATGGCTAAAAGCGAATATAGGGGGAATCATGGTTAAACCGATAAAAGGGAAGGAAAGGGAAGAAAGGGAGAGACAAGGGACAGGAAATGAGCAGATCCAGCAAAAGAATACATAGAAATTACCGGAGAAGCTAAGAAGACTAACGATGGAAGGGGAAAGAGTCTGACTAATGGGAAGGAGAAGGAAAATGAACCCGTCAAGAAGAACATCTATGAGCTAACTTAGGACAAAAACCTAGAAGGGGATCAAAGGAATGAATAAGGGCATGAGACCACAACACTAGTGGAATCATCAACACTCAAAACTACCAAGCAGAGACTGTTGAAAATATTCATAGTGAAGGGGAAGTCGTAGATATGAGAGACAGGGAGGAGAAAGGGAAGAATGGAAACAACGAGATGAATGAGAGCACAGAAGAAGTGGAGAATAGTGTGTACATACTCACTGACTGCACCAACACAAGGAAGGAAATAAGAAGAAAAGGGCGGAAGATGTGGAAAAGAAAGGCCAGACAGCAAGGGTCAGAATCAAAAGCAGGGAAGGAGAACACATATGGGGGTACGTAGAAGAGGAGTTATGGAGAAGCCATGGAGATGGAGATATATGAACCAACCAAGAAGACTCCCAAAGTAGCACAAGGTGGGGTGTGGGTTGGAATCTATGAGTTAATAAACACAGAAGATGAAGTGACTAAGACGTTTATTGACAAGCTCCAGATTCAGGTTGGTGATGGCGCAAAAATGAAATTTGGGGAACATCTGTGGGTAAAAGAGGGCAGGTTGAAGGACAAGTTCCCTAACATGTATAGGACAACAACGGTAAATGATTGTAGCATTACAAATTGTGGCGCATGGGATAGGCTTTCATTGCGATGGATCTTTGTGTGGAGATGGCAGCTGTGTTAGTGGGAAGAGGAAGAACTTTAATCTCTTAATCATGTGTTAATGGGGATTGGAATAAGGAGAGATCGGGTGGATACGTTGATTTGGAAACATGATAACAAAAGTATGTTTTCTGTTAAGTTCTTTATTAATATTTTATAAAAGAACTAGAACCTCGAGGCTGAGCTGAACTTGTATGTGTTTGCAAAGAATTTGTTGTAGGGGCTAGTGTTGCCTAGGTTGGAATTGTTAACTTGGTTTGTCATTTTGAGGAAATTGAATGCAAAGGATAGGCTATTTGAGCTAGGCCTAATAAAAGATATAGATGCTGGCTGCGTTTTATGTGGAGATGAATGAGAATCTGTCAACCATTTTTTGTGTGTAAAGAGTCCTTAGCTATGTGGGACGAGGCTCTAAAACATTTGAGGATTCAATGGTCTTGGCCAGGGATACAAATGGTTGCTTTGATACTTGGGTTGGGTGCGCTTGGATAGAGAACGAAGTGCCTTGTGGATGATAGTCTTCTTCTTTATGGTTTGGGAGATTTGGAATCGGAGGAATGAAATAATTTTCGAATGTAGTAATTTTCATATAAACAAGACTAAAAATGAGGTGGTGAGGCGTGCTTTACAGTGGGAAAAAAGGAACGGGAAATAACAAGGGATCTAAGACAGAGGTAGGGAGTTTGAAAGTAGCTTCATTCTATATCTCTAACTTTTCTGGTTGAAGACATTTCCTTACTAATAACTCTTTAATTAGAGTTATTTTTACTTACTTTTAAGTTAAATAATAGTTTTAAATTAATAAAAATAAGTAAAAAATATATAATTTTACTTATTACTTTTAGTAAAAGTAGTAAAATAAATAAATATTGTATTTGTTTAAATATCAGATTAGATAAAACTCACATGATTATTTACCAATGACCTAACATTACAAGCTTATAAAGTCCTATTGATTTTTGACTAGATAAATTAAAACTCACATAATTATTAACAATAAAGAATTAAATTAAAATTTTATGATTATTGTTTCTTATTATTAAGCTTAGCATATGATCATGACAGAATAAAGTGATACACATACACTTATTCATATTTCTATTCTCTTATTATTTGGTTGTACAATTAAGTGGTCTTAATTTAATTCTTATTATTTGCAACTTTTGGGTTAAAAACTTTCAATATTTTATAAGGGAATAATTTAAGAAAAAAATGTGTATTTTGTTTTATCTTCTTTTTATAGTTAGTATCCGTCGGTTTAAATGCCTCCTTGAATTTCGTGACCTTTGTAAGTGGATGTCAGTTACACATAAATATTTTCTTTGTTTTCTTATTTATTTTTGCTTGGGGACAAGCAAAAGTTCAAATTGGGGATTGTGATAACTCTCTAATAAGAGTTATTTTTACTTATCTTTAATGTTAAATAATGATTTTAAATTAATAAAAATAAGTAAAAATGTATAATTTACTTATTACTTTTAGTAAAAGTAATAAAATTAATAAATAATGATATTTGTGTAATTATGAAATCGCATTGAAGGTAGAATTAATCAAGGAAGTAAAAATCAAGCTAAAATTCAAATGACAACTACTCAACAAATGCAACTTGATGGACTAAAATGTGAAGGATATACGTTGAAAATGAACCAATGCACATGGTTTTATCACATTCCAATTGCAAGCTGCTATAAAATTCATAAATCAAGTTGCAACGGAGAATTACAATAAAGAATTTTAGAAAATCAAAAGATTTCCAACAATCAAAATTTAATTTTGTCAAAATACATGCATATTAGGTGTGGAAAATGATGCATTCCTTATTCTATAAAAATGATGCTCATTTAGAGTTGAAGATATCTCATGTTTCATGGAATTTGAGACCCATTGTCATCCATTTTCATACATAAAACAAGAATACATTTAGAGTAGTATTAATTAGTTAGAAAAGATTAGAGCTTGAAAACAACAATCGAGCACTAATCTTTATTAATGTACACTTTTCTTTCATTCTTTAATTATATTTTCTATTTTATATTATTATGAGCTAAATATCTTAGCCAAGACAATGATGTAGCCCTTTATGTGAATTGGATAATTATGAATATCATTCGAATATATTTGTTATGAATAATATGTATTTATAATCAAATTTAATGCTTTTAGATGCTTAATCACCGTTTAAAATGATTTGTTAATTTAATACATTTCAAAAAAAAATTATCAATGATTCTTCTAATTATAAACACCATATATAAGTTATGGTATTGAAGTTGAGAGAAAGGTAGCTACAGGCTTTGGGTGTTTGAGGGGGTGACCATTGAGGCTTGTGGGTGTTGGATATGGTGGTGGTGGTGGTTGGAAGTGGGCAGCTGGCTTGTACGCTTGTGTGTTTCTGATGATGATTAAAGGAGACGGGGGAATGCGTGGTGGTAATAGAAGGATGATGATAATAACACTAATGATTATCAAATAAGGACAAAATTAAAAAATTAACGTGAAGAATAAAATTAAAACTTATTTTAAATGTTAAAAATAAAATTCAATCAAATTAAACGTATATTTTTCAAAAATTTCAAAAGCTTTAAAAACAAAAAATATATTTTACCTTTTTCCTAAAAGAGACATGACATCCAAACAATTACAAACATTTATTCAATTGAAACAAACTAGCAAGAAACATTATTGTCAACATTTGAAAATACAAATGAAGTCTAATAATAAAAGATAGTATACGTGTGTGTCTGAAACTACTTGTAGAACTCCATGACCCAGAAGCTAGAAACACAACAAACAAATCTGATGCCACTAAATCCAGATCGATTTGCTAAATCCATGAAATCTTGTTTGGTTCTCTCAATCCCTCCAGGCATTTGAGTCATCATGACAATATCATATTTAAAAGCATTCTTGGCAAAAGATGTTGGCTCAGGAACAATGGGAAGAATTGTTTCCACCACAATCATCTTTCCATCATCGGGAATAGCCTTGAAGCAATTTCTCAATATTTTCAAGCATTCTTCTTCGCCCCAATCATGAAGTATTCTCTACAAAAAATTTTGGTTAAACAAATTTGTGACATCAAATATTTGATAATGATATAATGAGTTTTATTTAAAGTATATGTACCCAAAAAAGAAAATCATTTTATCATTTGTTTTATAATTATGGTTAATATATGGTTACAATTCAGACTCTCTCTCAACAATAGATTTTAATTAAGTTCTTAAGACTAATATTGTATCAGCTAATTAATCATATTAACAGAAAAATTATATAATAAAAGCACCAAAAAGCATAATATTATATATTGTTCCTACCTTCATGAAAATTGCATCTCCCTTAGGAACACTCTCAAACATATCTCCTACCACATGCCTCACACCTGCAGCATTATTAGAATTATTAACAACTTCCTCAAAATTATTACTATTATTTTGTCAATATTTCCTTTAAAAGAAAAATGTACATATAATAATTTTCTACAATTATCTATATACATAATTAATAACATAGAACGTTGAGAATGATAGATAAAATAAAATAATTTAAGTATTACACATACCTTCATAAGCTGAGGCACAATCTATGACATGAGGCAAATCAAAATTGATACCCTGGATATGAGGGTGTTTGGTAGTGATTAATTTCATATTTGCCCCAACACCACCACCAACATCAACTAGTTTATTGATGTTATCAAAGCCTTTGTAGACATCAAGAATTGTCATCATTAATATGGTGCAGGAGTTGTACATTGCTTTGTTGAAAACATTGTTGAATCTATCATCAATCTTTACATACTCAAACACACTCATGCCGTGAGCTCTATTGAATGGTACACCTCCTTCAAGGATAGCTCCTTTCAATTCATTCCTGATGTCATACAAAACACAAAAAACAAGTAGATACATTTAAATTCATCTGAGGGATACTGAGCCCGAGATGTGTATGTAAGTTTGTGCATTTTCGTTTTTTTTTTTTTCACTTCGCCTGTAATAGTAAAATATAGGCAATCAAGCCTTTTTATCGACCTAGTCCAACCAAGTGTAGGAGCTTCACACGCCCCCTTCACATTTTTTCAATGTATTATTCTCTGCATCCTCCTCCTCCTCAGGTTTAGGAAGAAAAAGAAGAAGAGAAAATGAAAGAATAGGGAAGAAAAAGAAAGCAACGACGAATAGGAAAAAGAAGAAGAAGACGACGACGACGACAAAGTTGGAGAAGAAGACGGTGGGAGCGGCGACGACAGCGGTGCAGCAGCTGGGACAACGCAGTACAAGAAGAAGATGGAAGAGGATGAGTAGAAGGTGCAGAAACGAGATGAAGGAGCGACGTGTTTTCACGCTCTTTCGGTGAGAATTGGTTGGAAATGCTTTCAGAGTAAAATAGGTGTACATGTAGCATTAATGATATAGATATAAACACTAACCAGCTTTGGGAGAAGACGTTATCTAGATGCAAGAACAAGGATGGTCCCAAAGATACACCAGCAGCATCAGTCACAAAATATTTGGAAACAGGAGAGAGGCTATAATACAGCTTCTGCTTCAACATATCATCAACACAACAGGATAGTAATGAATGACTTGCAAGAAGCCTAAGAACACGATCCAGCATTGATGGTGCTTCAGGGTTGTTGGTTCCAATGCGATCCACAATGTCTTTTGCTGAGAGCTTTGCACCTTCACCTGCTTTGGCTATGATGTCAAATACACCAAGCTCTATTGTGGTCTTCAAAGCCATTGGAACCACAATTGACCATGCCATTTGAGCAATCAAGAAGCCATCGTCTTCTTGTCCTTGATTCTCAAGTTGTGGTGATAGCATGAGGTGGTGGTCAAGTAGCTTTGCATCGGAATCTAATGCAGGAGCCATAATGCGAGAACTGAGATGAAATTTAAACAGTAGGATGGTGTGTACGTAATGTATTTTATGTAGTCATGTACATAACTGACAGCTTGGGAGCTTGAATTTATGGTGTGGAAAGTTGTGTCACAATATCCCGAATTTGTGGCCATCCTTGGCGCGCGTACTGAGGTTGTGCTTGCTTGTGTAATGGTTGGCCTTGAACTTTTGATGTATGATAGCAAACCGATGATCTGGTTTGATTACGTAAAGAACAAATGATTTGGGGGCAAGGGGAGGGCCAGAGGGGGACGGGGGACAACCTCCCACTCCATCCCCATCCCACAACTTCAAATCATCTCCGTCACTCCGCTACTACCAAAAAAGGATATGGTTTCATTTTGAAGGCCTGTACTTAAACGTTACTTATTAAGTTAGAAGTATTGTGTTCCTTGTTAATTAAATAAAATTTAGTTGTGTTTATTATATTTTATATTCATGGTTTAGATTTCGAGTTTATTAGAATTTAAAATTTAGAGTTTATGGTTATTAGATTATAAGAGTTTATATTTGTTTGTTGTATGTTTTTTGTCATGGACGTAAATTTTTGGCCGAACCACGTTTATTCTCTTGTGTTAAATTTTATTTACTAATAAGGTTTTAATTCTGCTCTCGTGCCACTTTGTGCTTGATTTCCCAACACCGCCAATGAGACTTACTAATGAAGAAATGGGAATTATAGCAACAAATTATAATAGAAGATGATAAGATAAATAGTTAAAAAGAAAATAGGTTTACACGAAAAAAAAATTAGGGTATTTTTGCCTCTTTATAAAAAAGACTTCATCCTTTTCTCTAAATATTATAAAACTTAGTTATTCTTAATAATTTCAAGCGCAATTCACTTATTAAATGATCTGGACGAGAAAATGATTAAATTATCCTATCTTAAAAAATATGATCAATTTGTCATAAATGTATCATATAATTCGTGACATGGTACAATATTTTACAATTAAATTAACTACATGTATCATTATGCACATCCGTACATCTTATTTATAACATGGAAAAATATAAACATCAACACAGAAAAATAAAAATAAAATTTATGTGCTGATAATACATTTTTTCGTATTATAAATGGTGTACAACGGTGCATGTAGCATTACCCATGTTTAATTTGCTACGGTGGCTACTGGAATGATGACATAAGCTTGCAAATTTTACCTTTTTAAAAATAATGCATTCCATAGGGCTTGAACTAAGAACCTAAAGGAAGTAGACATATCTCACTATCACTAGTCCAAGCTATTTATTGTTACATGAAGTGATATTTTTTTTATATATATATTATATAACGATATATTATATTTTCTAATTACTACATAGAGTTTGAAGTATTTTATTAAATATTATTTTTATATTTATTTAATTATTATTTTATTTTATATTCAATGATTCTAAAAGTAAAATTTTTAATTATATAAGAATGTTAAAATAAATATTAGATTGTGATTATTTAATAGGGCAAGTTACCAAAATGCACTAAAAGAGAACTAAATTGTTCAGATTACACTGAAACCACAAAATTGATCAGATTGCACCGTTTCACATTTATATGGAATCCGTGGCAGGGTGTAGGGAGTTCTTGAATCCGTTGGACCCCACCACGGATTCAGAACAATTTGTAAACATTTGTGTAAGATCTGTGGCACCCTGCCACAGATTCGGTGTTAAATTGATAAAAGGGGGATTCGTGGCACCCTGGCGCGGATTGAGGGTGAAAAAAAAACCTATAAAATCCGTGGCAGGGTGTTTCGAATTGAGAGTGGTTGGTTTTTAGAGAGAGAAGTGGGAAATTTTCTAGAGAGAAGTCAGAGAAAAAGATTGAGAGAGCTTTTCAGTGTTCTTCATGGAGGACCGTCCAATCGAGGAGATTGCCGCGGAGGACCGGCGGAGATGTACCGCCTCAATGATATTTTCCACGTTGCCCATAACGTCCACGCCCAGGTTAGTTTTTTTGTTTTTTTACGTTTTTAATTTAGATGTTTTTTATTTGTTAATTACATGTGATTTATTTGTTAGGGTGATTTACTTTAGGTTTTAAGTTAGTTTAAATTAGATGTTATTGTTTAGGGTGTTAATCGATGTTATTAATTTAACAGTGACTTATTTACGGGTTTACGTGTTAGTTTGGTATCAATATTCTGTTTAGCTTTAACTGATAGTTACAAACTGCCCATTTTTTTTCCTGATTCAATACTTGTTCCTATTCAACGCAGGAGGATAGGTGTATCGTCACCGTCCGCCGGCAGATTGGGATGGGCCTAGATCCACGCGCTGAGCCGATCGTGCAGCGGGCCGGTCTGCTCCCAGTTGCACGACTGACCGAGCGCTGGTTCAAGATTGACGAGCTGCTCATCAGCGCCTTCGTAGAGAGGTGGCGACCCGAGACTCATTCGTTCCAAATGCCGTGGGGCGAGTGCACCATCACCCTTGAGGATGTCGCGTACCAGCTGGGTCTCCCCTTCGACGGCGAGCCTGTGAGTGGTTGCCTTTAGGACTTCGAGAACATGATGCCAGATGGTACAGGGAGATCAAGATATGACTTTTTCCGGGAGATGTTTGGCGAGCCACCCTCACCGCCAGTCGCGGATCAGTTCACCTCCAGGTAAACCGATTTATTAGTTTCGTTGTCTAATTTTCACTTCTGTTTTATTTTATGCTGCTTGGTTAACGTGTTTGTGGTATTATCAGGTGGTCTAGGTTTCTCCCCTCATCGGACGAGAGGGATCCCCGACTGTAGCGTCTCCGGAGGCAACTCGATTTGATGCCCTTCAGCGAGGCGGTACTAGATCGACACATCCTGCAGGAGGAGCACAGAGCCCTCTGGTGCTCGATCGTCCCACTTATATACTTTGGGAGCATCGAGTGGCACCAGGTTGATCGGGTGATCCCGCAGTTTGGTGGGGTTCAGAATCGTCCTCACCGGGCCCTGAACATCGACTTCTTGCATGCGAAGGACGGACACGGGAGTGACCAGTGGTTTCCGCATACCTTTCATCACTGGCATGCACTCTGGGCAACCAGGTGTGGTTTAGCTTATGGTTTCCGGTTTACTTTCACTTATTTTTTCATTTTTTACGTTATGTAACGTGTTTGTGGTATGCAAGTTTGAGAAGCAGTTTCAGGTTATACCGTCTGCTGATCCTGGCCCCACTGCAGACTTTATTCGGTGGTGGATCCTTGCTGGTAGGAGGTACCTTGTCCCCGCTGATCGTTTTCATCATTTACCACCCGACAAGATCCTGGTTGAGGGAGTGCAGAGACAGGCAGGTCCACATCCACCGAGCCCTGACATGCCTCATGTGTCGGATAACAGGCGACTTGCGAGGAGGATGATGGTTGGGACGAGGACCACCACTCGGGACTGACAGTGGTTGGACGACGTCATGGCTGAGGATGCGCCGGCCGCGCCACCGATGCAGAAGAACAGGCGCATGCCTGTAAGCTACGGATGTCGGAGAGGGGCGGGTAGACCGCGCATAGGAGGCAGAGCTGGTAGAGTTCGCGGGGAGGGGGGTGACGCGGCTCCTACCTAGCAGACTCAGGGCGGTGCCAGCACCAGTCAGGCGGTAGAGGAGGCGGGGACAAGCTCACAGGCTTACCTCTCACCCACACCTCAGACCCAGGGGACCACGATCCCGTCGACCATAAGCTCCCCTTCTTTGCAGGCGTTCCTGGACGCCTTGCATAGCCCCAGATTCGAGTACTTGATGAGCGACATGATGCGCGAGGGCGGCAGTGCTTACAGGCCGGACACGCAGTTCGATGGCTCTCCGGTCCATCGCATCTTTTTATGGCTCTTGGTGGGACTCCTCCATCCGCATCACACGTGCCGGGTGCCTCCTGGGACGTATTGTTTATGGAGCCTACGCGTCTGCCGACTTCTCAAGTGTCACCTGCACCGGCTGAGCAGCCAGGCGAGCCAGCAGCACCAGCACGGGCCCGCAGAGCTCCACATCGTTGAGGGTGCGGCACTGGAGGCCATATGTAGTTCTCTTATGTTAGTTATGTACTTTAATTTCGCGCATTACTTTATGTGTATCAGAACTTGCAGACATGTGTATTTCGTATATTTATGTACGTCTTCGTGTTTTCGTGTTCCCGTCGTTTCATTTTTTTTCTAACGCGAACGACAACTTTCAATGATACAACGCGCAACATTTATCCGCGCTAATTCTGTTAAAAACTAGTAACAACTAAATATTTAAGACTAACTCCAAAAAAAGAAAAAAAGATGTTGGCCTGGATCCGTGGTAGGTTGCCACGTATCCATTATATTTTATAAACAAAACAAGGAATTCGTGGCAGGGTCCCACGGATTCCATAGAGATGGCAAACGGTGCAATATGATCAATTTTATGGTTTTGGTGTAATCTGATAATATTAGTTTTCATCTAGCCTATATGGGTAACTTGTCCTATTTAATATATATGCTTAAAATTTAAAATAAATAATTTTGTTAATATATTACAAAATTATTAGTATTTTTATTTTTGTTAATTTATTAAAAATTTTGTAATTTATTAAAAAAATTATATTAATAATTTTGTAAACTTATTAAATAATAATAATACTAATTTTGTAAACTTATTAAAAAATAGTAAATTGTTTTTAATATATTGATACTTTTATTTTTAAAAAATTAACAAAATAATTAATATTATTATTTTTAATAAATTGAAAAAATAATATTATTATTGTTTTTTAATTAATTTACAAATTTATTAATATTATTTTTTTAATAAACTAGCAAAATTATTAATGTTATTATTTCTTATTAATTAAAAAATAATATTAATACTTTTTATTATTTTTTATTTTAAACATATATTAAATAATCTAATATTTATTTTAATATTATTATATAATAAAAAATTTAATTTTAGAAACATTGAATTTAAATAAAATAATAATTAAGTAAATATAAAAATAATATTTAATAAAGTACTTCAAACTCCATGTATTAATTAGAAAATATAATATATCGTTATATAATATATATATTAAAAAAATTAGTTCATGTAACAAAAGTTAGTTTGGCCTAGCTGTGGTGAGGTTTGTTTATTTCCTTTAGGTCATTGGTTCAAACTCTATAGAATGTATTTTTTAAAAAAAAGATAAAATTTTCACGCTGAAGCTGATGTCATCATTCTAGTCGGCGGCTGATGGGGACCACTAGTTGTCACCCGACAAAAAAACAGGGACAGTTATGTTAATTGTACAGGGACAGTTATGTTAATTGTTTCAAAATAAGGATAATTCAAGAATAAGTTTACAAAACAAAAGCATTTAAGTAAAATAAGCACATCATTTAAGTAAAATAACCACAAATATCATGCACCTTAGGAATGAATTATCTATGAAAGATAAAAAAAAATGTCCAACAAAATTGAATTTTACACTAATTAACATCTGAAATAATTTTGTGCGTATTTTATTTTAATATAGAGTATAATATTTGAATTAATCTCTAAATAATTAATTTCTTGTGTCATTTTCTTTCTCACAGATTTAGAGGGTGATTGATTTGTTTATTTTCATTTTTATTTTTAACAAAAATAAAATATAAGTTTGAAAATGTTTTAAAAAATACACATCAAACTAAAAATGATGTTTCTACGTCTTCATTACTTTTTTTCAACTTAGTTTATTTATCCTAGGTGAATAATAGATTGATTGTATTTAGTTATAAAAGTTTATCTAGTAACAATATATTTATTTTTAAAATTTAATTTAAAGTATAAGCTTTTAAAACATACATTAAAATATAATCTAAGATGATATAAATATAAATTAGTCCAAGAAAAATAGCAATGATATGATAGCTTAATTATGTTGAATTTAATTCAAATATTATACTTTATATTAAAAAACGGTAATGTTATTTGTACATTTATTTGGTCAACCAAGTCATTTATTTCTATGCTAAATAGAAAATTATTTCGGTGTTAAATAGCACAAAAAATAGTACCGAAATGAACTTCTATTTGACATCGAAATAATTTTTTATTTTATATAGAATAAATAATTTGATCGAACTTTGTTGAATAAAATAGGTGTGTACCTAAAATTATTGTTAAACGAATATGAAAAAAAATATTACATATGTTAAATAGTTGAATAGTGTGAAAGTTAATTTTTATTTAACACTCTTATTTTTATCTTTCATTGTAATAAATACACAATTCATTAATAATAGTGTACATGATATTATTTGTTTATAATCCATGACAGGCTATTATGGATTAAAGTGTACTTGATATTTGAACATAATCTAAGGGTCTTATGTATTATAAAACCACTCTTCATAATTCGTGATAGGTTCTCATGAATTATGTTATTTTTTGTTGTTTCTTCATAATCTATAACAGGGTTTCGTTGTTCATTATTCCTGACATGGTACCATGAATTATGTGTAAATTGTAAAACATTGTATCATGCCACGGATTACATATAATTCATTTAGGACAAATTGATCATATTTTTGAAATATGATAGTTTGATTATTTTGTGGTCCAATTCATTTAATAGGGTGGAATTGCCCTAATTTATTTCAATATCACTGCAACAAGCGTTAATATTACTGAGGGCCATACCGACGGCTTGGCCGACAAGCCTCCGGTAATTAGGCGTGGCCGTAAATGCGTCGGTAATTATTACCGACGGCTGGGTCATCGATAATACCCGCGTTGATTTTTTAAAATTAAATTATTTATACCGACGACCTAGCCGTCGGTTTAAATGCGTTGTCAAAATTGTATACACGTAATATTACCGACGCCGTGGCCGTCGGTAAAAAAGAAAATATGACTTTTTTCTTTTATATTACAAACGGCTTGGCCGTCGATACAATTGCTGTTCTCAATTTTTTTTTTAAATATTAACCTGTAATAAAATTAATTCAATTATCTACTCAAAGCAGGATATAAAATATAATATCATCAATAACTAAAAAATCTGAAAAATTCAACAAAAGTACGAATAATAAATAAAAGACACAACAAAGTAATATAACAATTATTCTAGAATACAAATACAAATGAATAAAATACTAAAAAGTGTCAAACGTAATCAGTGTCATCATCATGGTGGGGGTATCCAGTGCTCTGGTCATGCTGTGGTGGGGTAGTTTGTGATGGAGCAGGAGGCGGTGGTAGCGGTGGAGGCGGTGGGGGAGGCATGTCTGGGATCGAACTTGAGGTGCCACTCCGCATATCAGTCAGGAAGCTGTACATGTCTGAGTAAGCTCCCCTCAGGTCGGAGACCTCCTGCGACTGCGTTTGCATGGTGGACTCCAAGGTCCGCACCTTCTACGCGCAGACGGCTTCCACAGCAGCTACCCTCTGAGCATTCGCCTCCGCCTGTTGTGTAAGCTCCCTGTTGAGCAGGGTAACCTGCTCTCTAAGGTCGAGTGGGCCACTAGCGGTGTTGTCGTCGTCAGGATTTGACCAGAGTAGTGGGTATTTATGGGAGGGAACCACACCCATCCCATAAACCCTCCCCCGCTTACGGCCGCCCGCTATCAACGCCCACACCGCGACCTCGTCAATGTGGGGGTGGGGGGGCACCGGACCTCCTGCATAAATGATAGCCTGACGCTTGTCCTGTAGTATCTTTAACTCTACATCGTAGGCATCCTGAAAGAAAATATGATTAGTACCTGCGACACTGTAAAGGTAAAGTGTATGACTGAATTTTAATCAAGTTTAAGACTTACACTGACATCCGATGATCGTTTGTCCACCCACTCCCGATCCTCTTTCCGTGTATGGGTTCTCACAAACACCTCACTTTGCGTAGGTATTCATCCTAGCTCCAACGCCTGTTAACAATAGCAGTTATGCATTAAACTTAACGAAGATAAATAAGTAACTACGTAATGATTAAAGTTTTATTAAACGTATTAAAGTTAACTTCATCCTCTCTCTGGTGGCCTCATACATGGTGGAGCCCCCGGTGTGAAGTGATCCACCTGTCGAGGATGCCCGGTTCTGCTTGTTGACTTGCTTCAACTTCTTAAAGTCTTCCTGCCGCCAGAACTCAACCAGTCGGTCCCACAAGTCCTGTCGTATCCACCCATGAGGCGCCCCACTTGTTCAAATGCATGCTGTGAATAATTATTTTCGGACTTAATGGCTAGCATTCTAGTCGCAATTGAGAGTTGAGAAAACACTGAACCTTCCCAAAGCGGCTTCATCACTGACTCTAGTAAGTTGTAGAAACTCTGTGATTCAGGATTCGGTTCATGATGTTCTTCTTCATCGTTTTCCTCTAATGTCTCAAGTCTTGGAAAAGCATCCGCAACCATCGACTCATACCTAACTACGTTGTCACTCCAACTGTTCATTGAGGAATCCTCATTAGTTGCATCGTATCCACCAAGTCCATACCTAGTTAGGTCATCCAAATTCCCTTCTCCGTGTTGTACCCATGTTCTATAATTCGGCATGAAACCCTTCCTCAACAAATCCACCCTTACATCATCAATAGTTTTATATTTTGTACACTTGCACTTCATACACGGACACCTAATCTTTCCAAACCCAACGTAGTCATCAAGGCTCTTACAATAGGCCAAGAACTGGTCCAATCCATTTATGAATGACGGTTTAAGTCCCCTCTATTTGAATAAACCTATTGTACATCCACGAACGAGATTGCTCCATTATTATGCAGTATGATTTTTCCTACATTTGTAAACTTTTTAAGCCACTTTAGTTAATGTCTTCTTTTTTCTATAATTTTTTAAAAATTTTGACAGAGTTTCCCCCTAATTAGAACACCCCAAACGAATTCAAAGTTTCAAAACAAATATAATTTGCACAAACAATTAACATACAATGCAATTACGTTGATTAAACCTAGTTATTCTATCCACCTTATTCCCCACACCAAATACAAAGCAAACACACACAATCTCCACAGCAAACAAACCGGAAGGATCTCTACGCCCCTGTACAAATTCATTCTCCTCTCCCATTCTACAATTCTATCCTAGATGTTCAAGTCTCTATCCTAAACATTCAATAAAATTTTCCATTTAATTATTCTGTTTACCAAATAATTTAATCACAATTTCAATTTAAAAGTGTCCAATAATGCTAGCTCAAAAGAATAGATTACCAACCGTAGTGTCGGGATAAATATGGGCAACACATAAACTGCACAATCTCGTACGATCCCCACCCATCAGCGGCACCAGCAGCAACCTCAGTAACCTATATCCCTGAAATAAAAAAAAAACAACATTCAGCAAACACATCACGTACGAAAAAGGCATCGAAAACGCATAAAAAAATGAACGAAATCGAAAAAACTAAACCGACTAAATGTAAGAGGGACTTACCCCGAGTACAATGGCGGCGACGGAACTCCCAACGAAGGTCCCAAGCAAGCATTACAAGTCAATTAACAAATATTATGCAAGAAGGCAGACCCAAACAATGTCAACCAACTGCATATGATGAATGTCTAATCCTATAGGCTAAGATGAGCTCACCCGGTTGGTTATCGTAGCCAATCCCGACCGATCCAGTACTAGCACCGGATAACTATCGGTTGTACTTCCCCGGGGACCCTCGCTGACCCCATCCGTTTACGGACTTTCATTCATTCCTCAAATTCATTTATCATAATTGCGGGTTCCATCAATATCATATATATATACTAAACCTAAAGTAAGCCGGGACATTGGCAGGAGGCCCCCTGCCACATACTGTAAGCCGCGACGTTAATCTTTGCCGCCACGTTAGCTCAAAGGCCCCACAGACACTTACTACCCCAGATGTTCCGCTGTTGCCATAAGCCGAGCACTAGCCTCGTAGGCCCCTCTTAGACCTAGGCTCACGGTATAAATTTTGTAAAATAGCTCTTGTAGACTAGGAAGTGGAATTGTACCATGCCTCACCCTTAGAAATTGGATAAACAAGTTTTTCTTAATTTTTCATGAGAGCCGAATCGATTCCGAAACTAGCCGAATCGATTCCTTGTGGCTACATCTAGAACCTCTTGGTCCATGGAAGAATACGAATCGATTCTGGAACGGTTCGAGTCGCCTCGAATCACTTAGTAAAAATGTATGAAAATGTTTCAAAGGACCTCAAATCGATTCCTCTGTCACCCGAGTCGATTCTTTTTACATATGAAATTTCTCGTTTTAAAATTTAAAGAACCGAGTCGACTCGTAGGTGCGTCGAATCGATTTAAGAAATCCACTTTTAGCCTCTGTCAAAATTCGAATCGATTCCTCCCTTCCCAGACTCGACTCGCTACACTTAGAAATATTTGAAAACCTTACAATACATAACGAGTCGATTCGGGCCAGGAGCGAATCGGTTTAAGAAATAACCTTTTACTCTCTGGAAGTAAACGAATTGATTCTATGAAGAACAAGGTCGACTCGCTGGATAAGCATTTCGAATCTTCAAAGGTTTTTAGGCTCAGTGAATCGACTTGGCTATCAACGAATCGATTCATTTTGATAGAAAACCTGCAAATCAGTTCGAAAATTACCATTTTCCACAATCCATATCCAAAATTCTTTTCACCACAACTTGGTACAACTCATATCCCGTTCAATTCAGACTTTCTCATCAAATTTCTCAACAAAATTCTTGCCATTTGGCCACGATTCTCATCAAGTTCCACTTCCTAACTGCTCAATCATTTTCAAAACCAACCATATGGCAATTCAATCACATGCATATACATATATCATCATCATCAAGCAATCACATACTCAACAAGCCACACAAAGCATCAATTTACTCTATACCATTTATCAAGGTTAGGATTTCAACCTATTATTCGTTCTAGGTTCAACTAACCTAGGCAATCATACGAGGTTAAATAGTGTAGACTTGAATCTAAATGCGTACCTGGATGCCAAGCTCAATGCTAGCATGCGATTTCCTTCGCGCCATCGAGCATCCAAGCACATCCATCCTACGTTCTCGACCTCCATTTCACCGACAACCAACATCTACTTTCACTAACAAACATACAAACAACAAGGCACCACTCAATCACCATACTTTTCTAACTAAAACCAAAGACTAGGGTTGGAAATGTCTCACCGGGAATATCTCAACTCATGGGCTTTGATAATCACGCTCTAGAGCACGCTAGATCATACAACTCGAAAACATGCAGGATGTTTAAGCCATTTTCGAGTAGAAACTTGGAATGGAAGAACGAGTTGTGGAATGGCTTACCCACTTGATGCGTGTGTGATGGATTGAAAGAGAATGATGAGAGCTTCGCGTAGCCGCAAACCGTGTGTCAATCGAAGCTCTGGATTAAACGTTATCGCGACCGAAAGTTGGCGCAGAGCGTGAGAATTGCAACTTCGAATCAATTCTCATAGCAACTCTCATCAGCTCGCTCTCTGTCACTCATCTAACGTGAAAAGAAGAAGTGAGCTGAAGTTGTGTTGCTTCCACTATTTATACTCATTAGTGAGTGGCGCATTTGTAATTTCGCGGTTTGGTCCGTTTCGGGCCAAACTTTTAGTGAAGGTGTTCGTGCCCGCGTCCTAAAATTCTTCGTAGTTACCTCCATGTACTCACTTTCACTTTATTTTATACCCGACAACGCTAAGCCGGTACTCTCATCTTAACTACGGTATGGGGTTTACATTACCGAATTATTTTTAATCAATTTAATTACTTTTTGAAAAAACAATAAATTAATATTAGCTAGGTTCAATTATATATTAAATTTAATAAACATAAAAATTATTAACGTGTTTCCCAAAACGAACAATTTGATGGACTATCAATGGGATCAAACTCCTATAATGTTATTAATTATTTTAGAAAAAAACGTAATGATTTAATTATCTTTAAACTAAAATGGTGGAACCCCAACTAATAGAAGTTACAAATTGAATGATAGTTAAAAAGTATTATTTAATTACTTTATAAATTGAAAATTAATTACATGCTTTGAATGCAAATAAAAACTCTTACACTCATGTGTTATTCAAATAAGAAGTTATTAATAAACATTTATAACAAATTTCTCTTAGAACCTTTTATTTACTCTCAACCACTTAATAATAACTCTTATAAATTTATGCACTTTAGGGTGGCCTTTCGGAGAGAGAGTGAGACTGGGGACTGAGAATCTGAGACTGAAAGATTAAGAATGAATTAAGTTTATTATTGTGTTTGATTTAAAATTTACTAGGAGACAAAGATGAAGAGATAAAGATAAATTAAGTTCGTGGAAGAATAACAAATAGGTTTAATTACTCTGGAGGTCCCTATAGTTTCATCAAATTTTCAATTAAGTCCCTATACTTTTTTTTCCTTTCAATTAGGTCTCTATATCATATTTAATTTTTCAATTGAGTCCCTACCGTGTCAAAAATGTTAATTTTAACGGAATATTCTCTTTTAAAAACGAATATTCTATTTAGAGTTACCACAATAATTTGTAAATGCCAAAAACACCCTTATGGGAATCAAATGACACCCAAAGTCATGAGATTCTGAAGAAACTCTGCTTGGGCACCTCACAATCTTCGTGGCAGACCCATCGCAGGCTTCGTCGCCGGCCCGCCTCAAGCGCCGTCACGCACTCATGTCGCTATCACCGTCCGAAGCTCTGTCATATATCCTTTGGAAGACTTGTCGTCCAGCTTAGTCACCATCTCCATCCTACATCTCCGTCCGAATCCGATGAGACACCGCTGCTATCCTCCGTCCGAAATGTACGTTAAAATATCTTCTATTCATTGTTCTTATTACTTAATGGATTGTTTGGATTGTTCTGTTTAGAGTTGAAGATAATTGGATTTTTTGTTTCTTTTAATGTGAAAATTGGGGGTTTTTGTTTCTTCTCTGTCCCAATTTGGTTTTTGTTTATGCTCAAGTATCTTACTGTGCCTACTACAAGAAAATCGGTGGTGTTTTTGAGATGGATTTTTCGAGAAAATTAGAAAATGAATTCAACTACACTGGTAATAAATTGCCAGAGTATGTGTTGGAAACGGATTTTGGAAGCAGGGTGTTGGTTTTGGAGTATAATGTTGAGGTTTGTTTTGCAAGGGACTAGTGTGGTGGCTGGTGACTACGGGTGGAAAAAGGCCAGGCGGCCTGTGAGGAGCCTGCAGTCTGGCCTATACTTGGCCTGGCCTGGCCTGATCTGTTAAAAAATAGATTCAGGCTCAGGCTATTTTAAAAGCCTAAATTCTTTAAAAGGTTAGGCCTAGGCTTACGAAATAGCCTGTTGGGCCTATCAGGCCGGCCTGGGCCTGTAAATATAGACATAAGAGTGTTTTATACTAATAAAAATGCAATAGTAAGAGTTTGAACTTGGGTCTTTTATAATTTTTAAGTATCTCTATTGATACTCGGCAAGTATACCGAATCGTTCAAGTAATACCACGGTAAAGTGGGTATCGTTCCCACGAGGAATAAGGGACCAAGCAATACTATCTATCAATCAATCTAAGCAGATCAAAATAAAACTTTGGAGAAGAGTGATGATGAATTCGAAAACTAAGGAACAATTAAGAACAGAGAACAAAAAGTTTACTTGAGAATTAATCAATGGAATGGAATATTAAGAGCTTTGGAGATGTTTTTCCCTTGAGGGCCAATGTATACATTCAATCACAATTCTAAGGTTTTCAGAAATCAAGCAGAACGAATCTAGGGTAACTAAATCCTAATCTCTTAGTAATTCAGTTTCCAATTACCTAATCAAAAGCTAATCTCTTAGTCAATTAATCAAATAATTAGATGAAGCCCCAAATCAGATTCTAACTCTTATGAGTCTCAAAAGTGATCCTAGATTAGATTATATGTCACTCTATCCAAACTAGTTCTAATCCAATTTTAACCCACAGAATTTTTGTTGCATAACAATTAGCTTGACTATCTCTAGTTAGACCTAATCATTATGTGATTCAATTTCCAGCTAGCATAAACTAATAGATCTCTCAATCTAATTAATCTAGCCCTAGACAAGTTAAGAACACCTCTCAGTGATTCTAAACTATTGGGATGAAGAATGGAAAATTAAATCATGCATTTCATAACTGAAAATACCTCATTGAATTTATAATTGAATGTACAAAAGACTACCTCATGCTGGGTGAACAGAGCTCCTCACCCTTAACAATGGAGTAGTTTAGCCTTGCATAATGACAAACTAGATCTAAGAATAATGGAAAAACGTCGATCCTGAAGTTCTTAACCCTAGTGGTTAAGTTACTTCTTATACCTATCCTAATTGAAATTCAAATTCAAATAACAATCTAATCATATCCTAATCTAATCCTAATCTTATCTCTTATGGCTATAAATCCTTATCTTCTTCTCTTGAGTCTTCAATCAATCATATCTTTGATCTTTCCAATTAAGCCCTTGATTAATGAGTGGAATTGAGACCTAACAACTTGGATTGGATTGGCTTTGATAAAATCTGACGTTGCATCCTCTTGAGCTTCCACGTACAATGTGGGATCCTCCACGTATAACGTGGAGGTTCTGTCTATGTTGGCTCTTCTTGCTTCTAGGACGCACGTATGACGTCCCTACTATACGTATTACGTGTAGCCACTGCCTGAATTGGCATTGTGATGATAAAATAGCCACTTATAACGTAGGAGAGCTCACGTATAACATGTGCTCTCTGCCAAATTCTGCTTCTTTGTGCCAATTACTCACGTATGACGTGGGGAGAGCCACGTATTACGTCCACTCTTTGTCAAAGTTTGCTTTTGGAGTTTTAATTCCCACGTATGACGTGGGCTTTCCACGTTATACGTGGGCTTCAATACTTAGCCAAATCTCTCTTTTCTTCTCTGCTTCGTTCCCTCTTCTTCAATCTCTCTCAAATGGTCTTTAATCACATAAAATTCTTAGTGAGTCATCTAAAAACACAAACACAACTCAAAGAACATCAAGTTTGTTTGATTTGATCAATTAATAACAATAATCCACAAAGAATATCATGATATTTGAGAGAAGTTGGAACTAAAAACAACCCAAGATGCACACGCATCATCTATCCACTAAGCTACATGTCTTTTTTTGTTGTATATATCCATTTTTATTTTCTTAATATTTTTAGTAATTTATTTTAAAAATTAAATTATACATTAAATTTATTATTTTATATTAAAATAAATTATTTATTTATTAAAAAAATCAGGCCTACCGACAGGCTTCAGGCCAGACCAAGCTTGACAATAGGCCAGGCTTAGTACTCATTAAAAAGCCTATACCAGACTATAGGCCAGGCTAAGACCAATATATTCTATTGCAGGCCTGGCCTGTTAAGAGTAAAGTCTGGCCTATTCCCACCCCTACTGGTGACAACCACCTTGTTCATTTTCATGGGTACAACTTCTATGTAGTTGGTTCGGTTTTTGGAAACTTTGATCCAAAGAAGGATCCTCATAAGTATAACCTTGTTGATCTACCTCAAGAGACTATTGTTGGAGTTCCAAAGAATGGTTGGGTTGCCCTTAGATGGAGGGCAACAAAATTCTGCATAAGTGGAGTCTTAATTGGGCGTGGCCATTGCATGCTAAACAATGCTTGAAATGTGGCTGTCAGCTTTTATTCCTAGAGATGTAAGGGAATGGTGGATCATCTTGTTCTTTTCTACCATCTGGTGGGTGTGGAAAACGAAAAATGATATCATTTTAAAAGGTAAATTTTTTGATGCTCTGCATTTACTTGGAGAAATCACACTTCAAGAATCTTTGGCAACAGGAGGTTAATAAAAGAAAGAATAGGAGAAGAATAAATGTGATCTAAATTGCTGCTATTGATTTGGTGGTGTTGTATTTTATTATTGCTGTGATTTGATTTATCTTTTCTGCTTTGTTACATTGTATTGTTGATGTAGTAGGTTGTCTTTGATTTTGTGCCTGCACTATGCTCATGTCCCTTTTTTTTTTTTTGTGACATGCTCATGTCCATGTCCCTGTTGGGAACTTAGTGAGCCTGACCCTGATTAAAAAAAACTATATATTATTTTTTTTTCATTCTTGAATATAATAAATTATTTAAGATTGTGTTAATGAATAATATGTTGAGCACTTGTTGGTTATGAACTTATGATATACTGCCACCCTAAACCTTCGACTGTGTGATTAACACTTAACAACCACACACACTCATTTATAACACAAGGTTAATTTGGTCAATTTATACTATATTAATTTTTTTTTTACATTTACCGTTAGGAGGGACTTAATTGAATATATAAATATAATATAGGGACCTAATTAAAAGAAAAAAAAAGTATAGGGATTTAATTGAAAATTTGATGAAATTATAGAAACCTTCAGGGTAATTAAACCTAACAAATATTAGTAATGAAAACATTAATGTTAAATAAGGATATTTGAGTAAAAATAAGTTTTTAAAGTTTCAGTCTCAATCCCCAATCCTTTAGAAGACTGAAATTTTAATTTTATTCTCTGTCCAACAAACATAATACTAACCTCAATCTCTCAGTTTCAGTATTATAATTAGTTACCAAACGCTGCCCAGAGAATCCTCTTCCAAACCAGACAAAACGTTGCCCATTATTAACTATGTTTTCCAATTTAATTATTCATTAATACTGCATGTGATCCATCAACATATATCTCGCTCTTCGACAAACTTACAACGTAAACATCTTTAGTTAAAGTTGTGTTTGAGGTCTAATAGACACTACTTAGACGTGAGAAGAAAGTAATTAAGAAAACAAGGAATAGAGCAATGCAACGAAAATGGAGTAATTAAAGTAGCAATGATCAATCAGAATGTGTAAATAAAGAAGAAGAATTATATGAATAGGTGTATGTATTATAGAATTGATAAAAGTAAAATCCCTCCTACGAGTCGATGGAGACAGTTCAAATTAAAAAAAAGTTTAACAATTAATAGTCAAAAAAAATTCAACAATTAATTAATTTTGTCTATTCAATATAATATTATCATCTTTTTATTTATAATAATGGACTCAATCAATAATTTTAATGAGTTTAATTAATGACTCATCATAACAATATCTCACCCTTCAAACTAATCTCAGCTTGTCTTCAAAGTTGAGGAAAAAAAATAACTGATTACAATTATTAAAGAAATTATAAAATAATTTTTAAAAAAATATTTATATCCTAATGTATATAAATTAAAGGAAAAATACCAAAACTACCCATAAAAGATTCGGACTCTGACAAAACTATCTATGAAAGAAAGGAACGAGTTTTCTACCCATGAAAGAAAAGAACGAGTTTTCTACCCATGAAAAATGGGTTTTATATAACAAAACTACCTAAAACACCACCCAAAACTACCCAAAATCAATGATTCTTTAATGACGTTTGGATAATTTTGTCATACAAAACCCATCTTTCATGGGTAGAAAACTCGTTTCTTTTTTTCATGGGTAATTTTGTCAGCATCTAAAACTTTTATGGGTAGTTTTAGTATTTTTTCCTAAATTAAAATTTTCAGGATCCCAAAATTTAAAAGAACCAATTAAGGTGTAACAAGCTTGCTAACCGAAAAACTTAAACCTATAATCTGTAATGGGCATTAAGATTTAAGAGTATATTTTCAACAAAAATTTTCAATAGAGCCTTGATCCAAATTTTCAACAAAACAGGATTTGATTCAACACTTCTACATAAAAATAGTCTAAAATTTTCACTAAGATTCGATCTCTTAGAAATAATCTAACCACGCCTAATTGTTTTTTGTGCTTTTTTTCTCTTCTAATAATTATATTTCTATTAAAACACAATATCATATAAAACAGGCTTAAAACACATAAGATTATATTAAAAATTAAAATTATCATTATCTCTTACAAAACGATACAAGCCACTTCCAAATAAACAAAAAACTTGTTCAATTTTAAACAACCAGATACGAAGAAACATTTTGTCAACATTATTTCAGTCAACATTATTTCAAAATACAAGCAAACGTAACTAATAACCATATAATTATATATAGTATGTGTGTGTAGAGCTACTTATAGAACTCCATGACCCATAAGCTAGAGACACAGCACACAAATGTTATGGAAGTGAATCCAGATCCTTTAGCCAAGTCCATGAAATATTGTCGGGTTCGTTCCTTTCCTCGGAACGCTTGAGTCATCATGACAACATCAAATCCAAATGCGTTCTTGGCATTAGCAGTTGGTTCAGGCACATTAGGAAGAATATTGTCCACCACAATCACCTTCCCATCATTGGGAATAGCCTTGTGACAATTCTTCAAAAGCTTCAAGCACTGTTTATCATCCCAATCATGAAGTGTACTCTGCAACAAATTTTATCCGAGATATTTATGACCCAATCTTTTTATATGATAATTAACACTAAAATCATTGTTAAACTTCTATATTTAAGAAATATATATATATATATATATATATATATGTTGACTAAATAAGAATTATTTTGATATCGAAAAATATAAAAAAATAGTATTGAAATAAACTTTTATTTAATTTTCTATTTAATATACGACTTTTTAACCTGAATGCGCAGTGAAAATTCTTTAATTTTCAAAATATGCATGGCTTGTTTTTATTCTCAATATATGCATGCTTCATTTCGCCGTCCCCACTAAAGAGATGGATTTCCACTCCATGTCGCCGCTGCCTAGGGCGATATGCCCATCTGCTACATCTGCCACCATCTCGCCGTCACCTGGAGAGAAACAGTGGCAAAATATGATTGCCCTCCATTTTGCTGGTACCTTAGGCGAAATGGAATTTCAATGTTGTCCAAAATCTAAGCAAAATGTGATTGGCCCCATTTCACTGAGACTCTAGGTGAAATGGAGTTACAATGGTTTATGATAGTGGTGAACTATAAAGGGTGAAGAAGAAGAAAATAAATGAAGCGTAAGAAAATTTATTTTTATGAAAAGTAATTTAATCCAAAAATTATAATATGGAATGAAAATAATAGTTTATAAAATATTTTTAACGCTAAAGATAATTTTGAAAAAAAAATATATTATGGATGATTTCTTTTTAATAATTTTGAGAATTAAAATAGTATTTAATTCTTAGTGCTTGTGGAGCGTATTTTTTTTAAAAAATATTTTTTAAATAAAATAAGATTTTTTTTAAACTTTTGGTGTGTTTACTAAATTTTTATTAGTAAAAATAAAAATAATAAAAGTAAAAAAACTTGGATTTTTTTAAATAAATAAAAAAAATTCCAAATTTACACATATTGGTGCGGGTACACGAATTTACGAAAATAAGCCCTCTTTACTTATCTCGGAGTCAGTGGCCCCGAAATGAAGTTTACACGTATCTCGGGGTCATTGGCCCCGAGATACGCCCTTTTATGTTAGATTCAACGTATCTCGGGGCCATTGACCCCGAGATAGCATCCGAATTCATCTATAAAAAGGGAGCACAAGAGCCATCTCAAAGCATTCAATCCTCCCATACTCTCTCCCACTTCCAAAAAAAAAAAAAGAATGAATGTTAATAATTTCGTGGTTGTCACTCTCTATCCAAATGGAGAGATGGGGCGTGACAGAGATGGCATCTGGTTCCGATCCCCACTCCAGTAGTGTTCCAGATGTATCCCGCTGTTACCCTGGAGGAGCTGAAATCAGTCATCCTGCGCAACATGGGGTTGGGAGCTGTTGGAACGTCGTTAGTGAGACGGGTTGCATATCGTCTTCTTAACGTCTTTCCTCCCGATCCATTCAAATTCAAGATTTTCTGGGTTGATAGTGATGAGCATGTGTGTGCTCTGTTTGACCTGCACCGTAGGTACGACACTCGTGAAGTGATGGAGCTGCTAACGGAGATGCAGAGCATGCCAGAGGATGTTGGGGGTTCGTCTAGCTCGAACGGTATGATACCGTGCTCGCCCATCCACTGTCCGGGGCCAGAAGTGCCTATGCTGATGGATGGTAATTCCGGGGTTTCTGATGAAGAGCAGCGAAAGCTCAGACGGCTCGGAATTCGTGCCGGAGTCTCAATCGAGAAGAGGGTTTTTGCTCCCAGCACCCGCCCCGATTCCGGATCTGTCATCAGTCAACAGTCATTTCCACACGTTGCATTTGGAGGACATGGATGTGGAGCCGATGGAAGGATTCGGCGGGGGTGGTGACTACTATGATGTAGACGGAGGAAAAGAGTTCAGGGTCGATCATCGCTTCAGCAAAAGAGAAGCTGTCCACTTAGGTGTGAAGAACTACAACATCAAGCGGGCTTCCGAGTACAGAGTGGTTGAGTCCAATCAATACAAGTATGTTTGTAGGTGCAAGCGGGGAGAAGGTGGGTGCCCATGGTACATTCGTGTGTCCCTGCGGACAAATTTAGGGTATTGGTGAGTTGCACACAATTTGAACTCATGTGTATTTATTCCATTTTAAATAGTTTCATGTGGTAGAGATTTAATAACAACTGTATGTTCTAAACCGAACAGGGAGGTGAGGAGGTTTGGTGGCCCGCATGAATGTTTGGCGAAGCAGAAGGCGATTGCTAAGCTGTATGGTGATTGGGAGGAGTCTTATGTCCTCCTTCCTAAGCTTCTGGTTGCGCTGCAATATTTCTGTGAGGGTACAATTGTGGATTTGAGGGTTGGTCCGTACTACAATGGTGACATCGTAGACCAGGAGAGTTGCCAGTTCGACAAGGTGTTTTGGACTTTCCCAGCATGCGTCAAGGGTGTAAAACACTGCAAGCCGTTTGTTTCTGTTGATGGCACCCATCTGTATGGGAGATATGGCGGGGTCTTGCTGATGGCGGTTGTCCAGGATGGTAACAACAA